>CBMN010752528.1:0-11219 GCA_000582825.1 Hordeum pubiflorum
GACGGTTGGCCAAGGTGGCACCTGATTCGTGGGCCCGGCCTGGCAGAAACGGGATTAAACGCGGCGAAGCGAGCGGTTACACGACTTGGTAGTTTTTTGACACGGATTAGGACAAAAGCGGTAGTTTTCCACACAAAAATGTGAAGTGGTAGTTTCTGGGCACGTTTCCATGAAATGTGGTAGTTTTTGGTTAAATACTCCCCCTTGCTAGCTTGCCAAGATGACTTAGTTGATGTGCTGCTTGACCCAAAGCAGTATATTGCTCGAATTAGTCCTGCATTTTTAGGCAGCACAAATAACAACATCAGTGAACAAAACAAATTCCATAGATGGAAGAAGAATTGGGAGAAGAGGAGATGCAGGAACAATGAAACATTGTCGCATGATACAACCAAACTGATAGAGTATATCAAACCGACCCGGAGAACCGTCGTCCAGCGAGGCGCTGCTCGAACCAGCACGGTCGCCATGGATCCATTGCTCTGGCCCGACGACCCAAAGGGAATAGAAAGAAAAAAAATGTATCCAGATGAACTCCTCTAAAGATGTTACCTTTCCATGCGTGTAGGCAAGGGCAGATCCGGCCACCCCGGCTCCAACGACGATGCCGTCCATCGGGCCATCGACGCGCTCGCTTCGTCCTCAATGACCGGCACGAGGATCCCTTCGGCGGCGACTAAGTGGAGCGAGCACTGCCATGGAGGAATCAGCACATGCAGATGAGGTAGTGGCGGTGGACTTACTCGGCAGGGGCTAGACCGACGGAGACAGCAACGCTGAGAGAGGAGAAGAACGACCGACGTTGGCAACCCGGCGTCGGCGGGATGGCCACGGCATACCTAGGGGGTCGTCCAGGACTCTAGGTCGGGAGATTCACTCTATCGATAAAGAGGAATGGCGGTTGGTGATCTGGCGGGCTGTCGTGACTCGCATAGACGTTAGTGGGCCAGCAAAAGGCCCAATGAACCACAAAGCTCAGATATTTTTTCTGGAATAGCAGCCCCATAGGACAGGGCATCTAACGGCGAGAAACGATCCTAACGTAAAATCTAACGGCCAAAAATCATGAGGGCGTGAGAGAGCTCCAGTTAGGCTCAGTTTTACTGTCCTAAATGGTTAGGAAACCTTAACCATCTTTGATCAATGAGTTAGTCTAGTAGAGGCTCACTAGGGACACGATGTTGTCTATATATCCACACATATATCTGAGTTTCCGGTCAATACAATTCTAGCATCAATAATAGACGATTATCATGAACAAGAAAATATGATAACAACCAATTTATTATTGCCTCCAGGGCATATTTCCAACATTACATACCGTCAACCCCGGGGTGAACTACTCCTCCTCGTCATGGAGGCAACGGGGATGATGAAGATGGCCTCCGATGATGACTCCCCCCTCCGGCAGGGTGCCAGAACGGAGCTCCGGATGGGATCGTTTCGGAACAAAGGCTTGCGGTGGCAAAAAAAACATCTAGGTTTCTTTCTGGAGGTTTAGCAATATATAGGATTTTTCAACGTTGAAATCACGTCAAGGGGATACCCGAGGGTCCCACAAGCTCAGGTGACGCGCCCTAGGTGGGGCGTCACCCAAACTTTTGGCCCCCAGGGACACCTTCTGGTCCTTCTCCGGGGCTTCGTGGGTCTCTTCTTGTCCATAAAAAAATCACCGTCAATTTTCATGGCATTTGGACTTCGTCTTGTGAATTTTCTGCGAAACAAAAAAATAGCCAAAAAAACATAAATTTGCATTGGGCAGTAGGTTAATAGGTTAATTTCTCAAAATCATATAGAAATGCATCAATACCTTGTAAAATCATTATAAACAATTTATGAATATTTAATAAATTATCAATACGTTGAAGACCAATCAATCAGGAACAACACTCCGGTCAAAATTCGACCACTCCAATGCGTGCGTGCATTAGCCATCCCCCACTTTTTCTACTCTAGTTTAAAAGGTCTTGGCCAAAACGCACATACTAAAGACACTCCAATAATTGCTTTCAGTAATATAGGCATTAATCTCTCCTAACCAATGCATGCATGCTGGAGCATATTCACATCTAACGTGCATGTGGCCTATTACGTCAATTTTTAATATTACTTTATTTTGTCTCCCAATTAATTCTCACGATTAAAATTGTGCATTAATAACCGTTAATTGAATAACATAGTAACTTTTGATCGATGAAACTATAAGTGTTGAAACATATCTCGATGCCTCATCTGTATATAGCATGGTAATTTATGCACCATATACCGGATAACTAATGCGTAAACATTACGATAACTTTTGAGCTGAGAAAAAAAAGGTGTTGAAAACATAGTCGTAACTTGTGTGTAAGCAACGTGGTATTTTACTCACTGCAGACCTGATAAGTTACGAGGAAACAACATGATAACTTTTAACATGGGGAAATGCTTGTTGAAATTTAGCCCGATAATGTATGTGTAAATAGCATGGTACTCTACGCACCACACACATAATAACTTTTATAAAAACACACATCTTTTATCCTGGGGAAAAAGTTGTTGAAACATACTCTGATAACTTTTATGTAAATAGCATGATAATATACTCATCGCAGACCTGATAAGTTACATACAAAACAACGTGGTAACTTTTGGCTCAGGGAAAAAGTTATTGAAACATACCCTCAGTAACTTTTGTGTAAATAGTAAGATAATATACGCTCATAAGACCTGATAACTTAGGTACAAACACTCGCAATAATTTTGATCCAGGGCAAAAAGTTGTTCAAAACATACCCTTACTTCTATATAAATAACATGATAATATATGTATCGCAGACTTGATAATTTAGGTACAAACATCACGATAAGTTTGTTCCGGTGAAAAGTCATTGAAAATTACCATCGGTAACTTCTGTATAAATAGCATGATAATTTATGCACCGCAGACTTGATAACACACGTACAAAAACGTCGATAACTTTTCACCCGAGAGAAAAAAGTTACTGAAAATGTGCCTCGATAACTTGTGTGTAAATAGCATGATAATACACATTGCAGAGTTGATAACTCACATACAAACACCGCAATAACTTTTTTGACCCGGGAAAAAAGTTGTTGAAAAACGTACACCGATAACTTCTTTTAATTAACATGGTAATACACGTGCAGCAGAGCTGATAACTCATGTACAAACATCATGGTAACTTTTTCATATAGGAAAAGAAAGTTATTGAAAACACTTAGGTAATGTCTCTATAAATAGCTTGGTAATAAACGAACAACATAGCTGATAACTTATTTAGCTTAGGCGTGATAGCTTTTGACCTGAAAAATAGTTAAAACATACCAACATCAGACCCAAGTTCAAAGGTCTCATCACAACAAAACTTTTTTATGAAAAAAAATTAGTCGGAGCCACGGTTTAAGCTACAAAGTATTTTGAAGTTCCGGTATATGGAAAATCTACGATGACATCATTTTTTGTCCTTTAGGGCATTTTCATGTGGAAAGAAAGTTGGATGGACTATTTCATGCTCCTGTAATTTCTATGTAAACAGGCGTGATAACTTATTTAACCTAGGCTTGCTAACTTTTGACCTAGAAAAAAGTCGTCGGAACATATCAACATGGGATTTAGTTTCGAAGGTTTCGTCGCGATGATTTTTTTATGTGAAAACGGTTTCTCAATCGGACCGACGATTTAAACTACAAAACATTTTAAATTTTCAAAATGAAGAGAATATATGATGACATCAACTTTTCTGTCTTTTTGCATATATGTAATTTGTAGCTCTAATAAGATCGGCTCATACACGTAAGAAAGGAGAAAAATGTGAAGGGTCATACTTGCATGGATGAGTTTATAATAGCATGCATCGCCGAAAATACACAGGAACGCCTGGGTGCTCCACGTCCTAGACGAATATTAAACGTAAAAAATATTCAAAATTTCAAAAAAATCTGAAATTTGAGGATATCAAACATGGGTTCCCAATCTACTCTCATGTGAAATTCAGTGAAAAAATACGTATCCGTGGCGAAGGAAATATTGTCCGAACAAAAATCCATACAAACAGTTTTTCTGTGTACATAGGCATTTTTTGTCTTTTTTTTGCCATGAATACGTTTCCTATTGTTTTTCCACGAAATTTCACACGAGAGTTGATCGGAAACCCAGGTTTGATATCCCAAAATTCAATATTTGTTTTCAGATTTCTCAATTTATTTTAAATTTAATGTTCATATAGGGGTGTGGAGCACCGGGGTGGTACAAATCCGCTTCCATGTATCGCTCGGTTCTATTACTAAAGTTAGAACGGGCGGAAGTTAGCATGACCCTATACGGGAGCTCCTATTTAACGCATGAGGCGCTGGCGAACATGTCAGCACGCACCCCCTCTCCTGCCACGCGCCCCTATTACGCCGACCAATGAGCGGGGCAGGACGCCCCATTTTTTATTTCATTTTTCGTTTGCCTTTCACATTTTTTCTTTTGTCTGTTCTTATTTTTCCCTTCTTTATAATAATTTCGAATAAAACAAGTTTTAAATTTCAAAAAAGCAAATTTTCGAAAAATGTTCTAGAAATCAGAAGGTGTTCGTGGTTTAAACAATCTTCGTTATTTCAAAAACGTTCATTGATTCAAAAAATATTCACAAATTCAAAAAATGAATGTAACTTCATTGATGAAATAAATTTAAATTCAATGAACATTTTTATGAATTTCATGAAAAGTTTTGAATTTGAGAATTTTTTCAAACTCGATTTTTTTTGCATACGATGAACATTAAAAAAAATCATGAACATTTTTGGATATAGTTAAAAAAATAAGTTTGATGAACAAATTTGAATTTAAAAAAATGAATTCCATAATAATTTTGAATTTTTGAACATATTTTAAAAGTTTCATGAAAATTTAAAAAAATATGATGAATAAATTTTGAATTCCTTGAACAAGAAACGAATTTTAGAAAATGTTCTCCAATTTTGAAAAAATGTTGACAGATTTGAAAAAAATCCTATAGTTCAGAAAATGTTCTCGAATTTGCAATAACCGGAAAAGGGAATATTAAATATATAAAATAAAGTTAAAATGGAAAATATAAAAATAGAAGAGAAAAGAAATATAAGAAAAAAAAGAAAAATAAATAAATGAAAAATCGTTTTGAGAACAAAGTATGCGCCGGCCCATTTGTTTGCACGGGGGAGAAGGGGGTGCGCGCGCTCCCGCTTGGGCGCGACCTACGCGCTGAATAGGAGAACCCGTCCCATACTATATATACAACCAGGACCGATTATAGGTCATGGAAAAATGTGCAGCACTCTAGGGCTCATCTCAAATAAAAAAATAAAAAAATGATTTATTTTTCATACAATATACAGAAATAAGTTTTAAAAATATGTAATAATAAGTATATAGTGGTAGAAGTTTTGCAGAAAAGAAGTTTACTATGAAGGACTAAATAGTGATATTGGCATCACCCTCAGTGAAAAAAGAAAATATAGAAAATAACTGAAACCAAATCCAAATTATAATATTTTTTATAAATAAACAATCAATTGGTGGCATTTGTATTACCATTTAAGAAGAAAGAAACCAAAAAAAGAACTTACACATGACTTTGCACTGAAATTTCACTTTTTCGTGCATGCAAAGAATAATCATATAATAGTATATTTTTCGAATATATTTTATAGTATTTTAGTGTTTACATTTACGCTCACCCGACATCCCAAAATACCCACAAAATTTAAAAAACGACAGATAAGGAAAAAAATAACAAAAGCAAAAATAAATAGTAATAGAAAAAACAAAGGAGGGAGGGAAGGTAATGGGCCTCAGCCCGTTAAGGATGGCCTACAATCTGTGGCCAGTTTAAAAAACCAAGCCCAAAACAAATCACCAAACATGCTAGACAAAAAAAATCACAAAGAGAAAAAAGAGAGAGCACAAATCAACAACCAAAAAAATTGACTGACCCAAAATATATTTTTGGGTGATATAACTAAAGTGTTTAAGTAATGGCCGGGATTGTAAATTAGTGTGCAATTTGTAAAGGATTGAAAATTAGTGTCACGAGGTCCGCTTCGATACACCCCCTTCAACAAAAAGATTAAAAGGGATATTTTGGCTTTCATTAGTAATTAACTTCTAATTCAGACTAAACTACATTCACATAGGTACTCGTACGCTCCTACGACTGTCAATATATGCGAACCAATAGTCTTTTTTTTTGTACTTCCGCCCACACGAAATGAAATGTTCACCACATTTGGTGGAATTTTGTTGTGTACTTGCATCTGTCATAATCGTGAGCAGAGCAGGTCATTGAAAAACAAAATGATAAGTGTGTATCCATGCTCCGTTGCACCGATGTGTCCACTGATCATGGTGGTGCTGCACCATGCACAGGCGCATAGCCATAGTTGTACCGTTGACAAGCTCGATACTGCATTACCATATCATTGATTGCAATTTTTGTTGGTAGCTTACCAAGCTGACCGCTTTGGTAAATCATTATCATATCAAGTGCAACCGAGGCGTACACCGACGTTCCATATAAAGTGGATCTTTAAAGAGATGGATTAAATATTAATGATGCTCGATTAGTTTTGAATTTGCTATTTGGTTAGTCTTTTTACAAGCTTCCATCCTGTTCCAAAATTAGCAGTTGCTAGTGGGTGACCAATTTTTAAATTTATAAACATTTTCAAAATTCATGAATATTTTTTTAAAATATTGATCAGTTGTAATCATTGATGAACATTTTCTTCAATTATATACGTCTTTCAAAAAATGATTTCTTTTCAAGCCAAGAACCATCACTTTTTTGAACTGGTTTTCTTGATCGGTGCCATCTTTTTCTCAAATGGCAGCACACCGGGAGTGTTTATTGGGTCGGGCAGTCCTTGCATAATGCAAAGAATAGTGAAAATCCACGTCTGAACGCAGACTGAGCTGCATATGATGAACAGTAAATTCAAAATAAATAGCAAAAATCTACAAAAACGCATGCAAGATGCTCGGGTGCAAGAGATACATGCGAAATTTCGTGGCATTTGAACGTTTGAGGTGCTCGTGGGAAAAGAAAAACATGTCACAGTGCATTTGTTTTTTCAAAGTTTATTTGAGAAGCCAAATTTGTTATTTTACTACAAGCTTCTCAGATGTACAAACAGTAGTACTAAATTTTGCACACACCTGGCACACCCGAGCATTTTGCATGCCAAAAAAAATCAATTTTTAAAAATTATTTGTTTTTCTTTAATTTATTACTAAGCCTAGGCTCCAAATTCCGAAGAATAGGACCTCCCCTTGTCTAGATTTGCAAAAAAAAAAAATGAACTGTAGATTTGCAAATTTTTAGTGGAATCTAGGCTTGAACTGTTCTCAAAACAAAACAAGAAAATCTTAGGCGTTTTACCAGTCGTCAAGCCAATTTTGGCCCACATAATAATACATAGGTCTTACCCTCAAAAAATAAAAATACATAGGTCTCCAAAATGGAAAGGAAATAAAAAAGCACAGCACCCTGTCCCTCTTTCATTCTCTTCCCGCCAGACCGCCACCATGGCCGCGGCCGCCGCCGGCGCCTCTACTTCCGCCGCAACTGTGTCCGCAATCTCTGCCCACGTAGCTGCCGGAAGACTCTTCGCTGCCCTAGACACTCTCACCCCTTCCTGGTCCTCCTCCCCGATACCCTCCTCGCTCTACGCCTCCCTCCTCCGTCTGGCCACCCACCACTGCTCCCTCTCGGCCGCCCGCCGCATCGCGGCCCACTTCGCCACCTCCTCCTACTCCCCTTCCACTTCCCGCTCATCAGTACCCACCTTCCTATTCAACCGCGCCATCGAGTCTCTTGCTGCCTGCGGCGGCCTCGCGGACGCGCGGGAGTTGTTTGACTTAATGCCGCGCCGTGACGGCGGTTCTTGGAATGCCATCATCTACGCTTCCTCCCGTGCCGGGAAGCCCACCGAGGCGCTTTCCCTCTTTGCCGACATGTACTCCCGTGGCGTTCGCCCCAACGATGTCACAATGGCATCCGTGCTCTCCTGTTGCTCAGAGTGCCTCAACACGTGTGGTGCCCAGCAGCTCCACGGCCATATCTCCAAGCGGGACTTTCAGTCCAATGTGATCCTTGGCACAGCGCTGGTTGATGTGTATGGGAAGTGTCACTTACTTGCAGATGCGAGGCAGGCATTTGATGGTATCTCTGAACCTAATGCCATTTCGTGGAATGTCATCATCCGCCGGTATCTTCTTGCTGGGATGGGGGATATGGCAGCTGAAATGTTCTTTCGGATGGTCTGGGTCGGAGTTAGGCCGCTTGTTTATACCATCTCACATGCAGTTCTTGCTTGCCGGGATAACAATGCGCTTGAAGAAGGACGGTGCATACATACTTTTGTGCTCCGACATGGGTATGAGCACCACGTGCATGTGCGGAGCTCAGTCGTGGATATGTATGCCAAGTGTGGTGCCATTGATGCAGCCCAAAGGCTCTTCAACTTGGCACCAGTGAAGGACATAATACTGTCGACTTCAATTTTGTCAGGGCTGGCTTCTTGTGGGAGGATTGCTGATGCAAAGCGAGTGTTCGACAGGATGGAAGAGCGTAACTTGGTGTCCTGGAATGCTATGTTGACTGGTTATATCAGGTCCTTGGATCTGACTGGTGCTTTGCATTTGTTCCAGCAGATGAGGAAGGAGACAAAGGAGCTTGATGATGTTACACTTGGTTCGGTGCTCAATGCGTGTACTGGGATGCGTGATATTGGAAAAGGCGAGGAGGTTCATGCATTCGCTTTCAAGTGTGGTTTATTCAGTTACCCTTTCCTAAAGAACGCTCTTGTGAGGATGTATTCCAAATGCGGATGCCTGAGGAGTGCAGAACGGCTTCTTCTATTGGAGATGGGAGAGAGAGACAGATACTCCTGGAATTCACTTATCTCAGGCTATGAGCGCCACTCCATGAGTGAAGCAGCTCTGCATGCACTGAGTGAGATGCAATCTGAAGTAACTCCTAACCAGTCCACGTTCAGTTCGGCACTGGCAGCCTGTGCCAACATTTTTCTGCTTAAGCATGGTATGGAGATTCATGCATACATGATCAGAAATGGCTATGAGATTGACGATATACTGCGAAGTGCACTGATTGACATGTACTGCAAGTGTAGGCTATTTGATTATGGCATCAGGATATTTGAGGCACAGCCATCTCGTGATGTCATCCTGTGGAATTCAATGATCCTTGGGTGTGCTTACAGTGGCAAAGGTGACTATGGGCTTGAATTGTTTGATGAAATGCAGGTGCAAGGGATTAAGGCCGACTCTGTCACTTTCCTCACTGCACTAGTTTCATGTATCAGCGAGGGGCATGTCGGGTTGGGAAAGAGTTATTTCACTTTGATGACTGAGAAATCCATCATTCCTCGCATGGAGCACTACGAGTGCATGATTGAGCTGCTGGGCAAACATGGACACATGGTTGAGCTCGAGGATTTTGTGGATCACATGCCGTTTGAGCCAACAACCACAGTGTGGCTAAGGATCTTCGACTGCTGCAGGGAATATGGGAACAGGAAATTAGGGGAGCGGGCTGCCAAGTGCATCAATGATAGCAATCCCCAGACACCGGTTCGATATGAGGCCACGGCAGACTACGAGTGCAGTGATGGTGGCAGTGCAGGGCCCATGTCATTTGGTAGCCCGGAGGAAGAATTGATGTTGCCGCTGTGAGTGCCAAGACATCGACTCACAGGTGGCTGAGCTGAAATTCTTAATTGCCAAATCAAGGAACAGGCTCGAAAAGGATTTTCAGCTGCTTGTGAACTTATAGCATCAGTGTTGACAGGAGCTCGTGTTTCTTTAATTAAGGATAATAACAAGACATTAATAGCAGGCCTCATCGGGGAGTATATAGCAGGCCTCATCGGCTAGGAAGATGCCGAGGAGGTTGTAAAGCACACCCTCTGTTTCTAAATGTAAAAGTTTTGGCAGTTTAATTTAAACTGCCAAAACGCCTCATATTTAGAAATAGAGTTAATACTTATTTGTAAAAGGAACTTCAAACTCGCTATGCCAAACCAACTAAAGTTGCCGTGGCAATTTGTAGGATTTGCCATGATCGGAGGCGAAAGTTGCCATGTAGCACAAAAAAAAAAACCAAAAAAATGCCACGTTTCGCAGAAAAATTGTCGTTTGTTCGTCGTGATCAGATGGCTTTGAGGGTGTTCCCTTGGAGGTCCAAAAAATCCGACGTTCGTCTGTTATCATTCCTGTATTCCTAAACGACCTCAAAACAAAAAGTAACACTGCATCATTTAAAGAGACAAGAACATAACTGTATTTGGGGAAAACAGATAGAAGTGGAATTAAAATGCTTTGGTCTGTTACAGCGTCATTTCACAGGAAATTTGCGTAGTCTTTTGTAGGAAGTGAACAATTTTTTTTATGGGAGAATAGAAAATATTGAATTTGAGAAAAGCCACTTCAAAACATGGTAATCAGGAAGACTATTTGCCTCTAAGTTCGTTAGGGCATCTCTAGCAGACCCGTATAATCGCCGGAACTGTAAAATTCTGACGATTTTACGGGTTTGGGCCGTTTTAGCTGCAGAACAGATACCGCAAACGCAGCCCGACCCGTAAAAAGTTTTCGGTGGCCCGGAAACGAGCCCCTGTGACCACTATATCCACGGGTTCGGTAGCTGGATACGGGTCCGAACCCTATCCCTCCGCCGCCGCGAAAACCCCCCTTTCCTCACCGTCGCCGACTCAGATTCGCCGCGCTCCCATCCAATCCGCCGCCCCGCCCCTCCATTCCACTGCCGGAGATGGCCAACGACGACCCCGAGAGGGCGCGTTGCGTCAGATCCGACGCGGCGCGGAAGCGCGCCGCATTGCGGTACACGCGTTGGGGCCGGTCGCCGCCGCCGTCGCTCCTCCGTCGCGAGACGGAGGAGTACGACCACGCGCGCGGCCGCCTCTTCTCCGGCGGTGGCAGCTCGTCCGCCGCGTCGAGCTCGCGCTCCTCCCTCACTCCGGTGAAGAGGGGGCTGGAGGAGCTCCCCCCGGTGAAGAAGGAGCCAGAGGCCGAGGCGGGGCCGGAGCGACGTGCCGGGGGCGTCGTCGGGCCGAAGGACTACCTCCCCCCGGCGGAGGCGGATGCCCTTTTGCCTGCGCTGCTAGCGCGCAGTGCGCGGGAGGCGGAAGAGGACCGGCAGCGCCGCCGGAGG
>CBMN010752538.1:0-11100 GCA_000582825.1 Hordeum pubiflorum
CCGGTTCGTGTTACGAACCGAGACTAAAGGTCCTCCTGCCTCGGCGTCGCTGTGCGGCCACGTGAAGCACCTTTAGTCCCGCTTCGTAAGCAAACCGGAACTAAAGGTTTTGGGCTTTAGTCCCATTTGCTTTGTCCCGGTTCCAGAACCGGGGCTAATGGGCCTCAGAAATCGGGACAAATGGGCCGTTTTCTACTAGTGCACCTTGGCCTGGCCGCTGCGATTCAGGCAGCGCGCCTTGACGATGATACTTCCAGCGAGCCTGCCACTGAGGAGGAGCTGGCTGATGTGGCCATTGCCTGCGGGGCCACCGCCACGGACCTCCTGGATTTGGAGCTCAGCCTGGGCATTGGTGCCTCCACCTCTGCTCCATGAGTCCAGCCATCCGGAGACGAGGCGCCGTAGCTGCCCGCCTTCGTCAATCCTTTAGCAGCAGTCCCAGTAGTCCTGTCTTTTCTTTTGTTGTTTTATCTATGTCTATCGGCTTTTGGTCATCTGCTACGCTTCATCTGTTTGAGTGCGTTCAGTTCTCTTGCTGTTTGGGCGCCGTGGGCGCGAGAGCTGTGTATTTTGGCATCTCAAACTCTATGAAACGTATTTCTTTCTACTTGTGCCCTTGTGTTTGCAATGAATACGAAATCTTTTGTCATTAGTTCTTGGAACACCAGAGGTTTAGGTGATCCAGACAAGTGTGATGAAGTTCTAGCAGAATTACTCTCTTTAAAACCTGATATGGTTAACATCCAAGAAACTAAATTGCAGGACATCCCCCCAACTAAAAAACGCTCCTTCCTGCCATCTTCTCTGGATGCCATGGAATTTAATCCCTCTTTTGGTTCCTGTGGTGGCATCCTCTCGGCTACTAACTCTAGATCAATTAAAATACTTTCAGTGGATCATAAAACCTTCACGCTAACTGTCTCTGTTTCCACTCTAGCTTCTAGCGATGTTCTACTCATTACAAACGTCTACGCTCCAACCGATCATCATCTTAAAACCCAGTTTCTAGACGAACTTGTTAGTATTAAACCCCACTGCGATACTCCTTGGCTAATCTTAGGCGACTTCAATCTCTTACGATCCCCGCAAGATAAAAACAATAATAATTTCCGAAGAGCCGAGGCCCAACTTTTTAACGACTGTATTAATGAACTTGAAATTATCGAGCTTCCTCTGCTAGACCGCAAATTCACTTGGTCAAACAACCGGGGTGCTGATCCCACCCTTACTAGAATTGATCGTGCTTTCATCAATTTAGCCTGGGAAGCTGTTTTTCCTAATACCACCTTAACATCCCTCACTAGATTTACCTCCGACCATGTGCCCTTAATTATCACAGTCTCCACTGAAATCCCTAAAAGCAACCTTTTTCGGTATGAAAATGGCTGGGGCTACCATCCAGACTTCTTTAATTTAATCTCTAATTGTTGGCCCCCCATCTAGTTCTAGTGCTAACCCTACTGCTACTCTAGTTGCCGCTACTAAGAAAACTCGCAACATCCTTAAACAATGGAACAAGAGAATTCTGCCGCCCCAACAGATGGAAATAAACTGCAAACTAGTAATCTCCCTTATTGACAGAATTGAAGAACGTCGGCTTCTTTTTCCTCCTGAATTTGCACTTCGAAAACTCATTATTAAACTGCTTCAGAGAGCCATCAAACAAAAGGTTAATCGCTGGAAACAACGTGGTAAGGTTAAGGCAGCAATTGAGGGCGACGAAAACACTCGGTATTTTCACATTTGTGCCTCTCAACGCATGCGGAAAAATAACATCCATGTTTTGGACCATGACGGCGTTGAATTTTTTCAGCATCAACAAAAAGAAGAAATCCTGCACGCCTATTACACTAGACTACTCGGAACCCCACACATCCCAACCTGGAACTTTAGTCTTCAAAACCTATATCCTACCCCTGTTACCCAGCTTAATAGCCTTGATGCCCCCTTTTCCAACGATGAAATTTTAGCTGCTTTCCATACCTCAAACCCCTTAGCCAGCCCTGGAACCGATGGCTTTGGTCCAGGCTTCTATAAGCGTGCTTGGAACATTGCCAAACCTGCCATCCACGGCTTTATGCAATCTTTCCACGATGAAACAGCCGACCTGGATCATATTAACCGTGCGTATATTGCCCTACTGCCAAAAAAGGAGGCTGCTAGAACCGCTGACGCCTTCAGGCCCATCTCCCTCCAAAATGGCCCCATGAAAGCTGCAACCAAAATCCTCACAAATAGGCTTAAACCCCTTATTCCCCTCCTAGTCGACGCTGATCAAACTGGGTTTATTTCTGGTCGTTGTATCACAGAAAATTTTGCTTATGCTGCAGATTTGCTAAACTGTTGCAACCAAAGAAAGCCCCCCACCATTGTTGTGAAACTTGACTTTAAAAAAGCCTTTGACTCAGTTTGCTGGCATTCGCTAATTACAACTCTTACTCTTCGAGGTTTTCCAAAAAAGTTCTGTAATTGGATCGTTCAAATTTTAAACACCGGAAAAACAGCGATCATGCTTAATGGTATACCCGGTCCCTGGATCTCTTGCAAAAGCGGCCTTAGACAGGGTGATCCACTCTCCCCCTACCTCTATATCATTATGGGCGATATTCTACAAAAACAAATCCAACTTGACCTTGGCTTTGGACCTCTTATGCATCCTTTATATGACAATTTACCCTGTGCCGTCTTGCAGTATGCAGACGACACCCTTATTCTAGCTAAGGCTTCGGTCGAAGCAGCAATTAGGCTTCGTCAAATCCTTGACGACTTCGCTTTGGCTACTGGACTTCAAATTAATTTTGATAAAACTACCTTTATTCCCATGAATGTTTCAGATGAACTAGCTTCTCTCATGGCTACTGCCCTTGGTTGTGAAATTTCTTCCTTCCCTCAAACCTACCTTGGTCTGCCTCTCTCCCCAAACAAAATTTGCAGTGAAGCCTTTAGGCCTATGATCGACAAGTGTGACCGTTACCTAGCTGGTTGGCGTGCTCGCCTCCTTTCTAAAGGAGGGAAACTAGTCCTTGTTTCATCCGTGTTGGATAGCTTGCCCACTTACTATATGTCAGCATTTGAATTCACCAAAACCACTATCGGTTGGGTTGATCGGAAACGTCGTTCTTTCTTTTGGTCGGATGAAGATAAATGTTCTGGGGCTCAGTGTTTAGTAGCTTGGGCACAACTTGCAAAACCAAAACAAAAAGGTGGCTTGGGTGTCAAAAACCTTCAGATACAAAATATTTGCCTGCTCCTCAAAACAGCCTTCAGATACTTACATGCTGAAAATTTGCCTTGGGTTACTTGGCTTAGAACTATTCATAGGCATGCTTTAGAAACTGTTACACAACATACCTACCTCTCACAGCTAATAGCAGCCCAACTGCCTACACTACGCCAGATCACCCAAATACAGACTGGAAATGGCGAATCCACTTTTTTCTGGCTTGATAGATGGTTGCTCAGCGAGCCAATGTCAGTTGCCTACCCCTGCCTATTTACACACTCAACCAAGCAATATGCCTTCGCCTCTGATGTTTTAGCCGAAGGATTGGATTTGTCCCTGCGAAATCGATTAACCGAGGAAGCATATACAGAGCTGGCCTCTTTGACTCTTCTGTTGCAGGACTTTCATCTGGCGGATGCTCCAGATCTTCAGCTGCTGCTTGGCGGAAAAAAGTTCAGCACCAAAGAGGCATACAACCTACTCTGCCCCGGAGATGATGATCGCCATGCAAAATTCATATGGAGTCTGCACCTGCCGCTCAAAGTGAAATTTTTTGCCTGGTTATTCTGCAAAAACAGGCTTAACACTAAGCAAAACCTGCTCAACAAGGACTTGGGCTCTAATGATGTTTGCCCCCGCTGCAATCTACACCAAGAAGATAGCAAACATCTCTTTTTTATCTGCAACACCAGTAGCCAAGTATGGAATCAGATGGGGCTAAACCCACTCCAAGTACATGAAGAATTCTGGCTGTGCCCACCACCTGAAGCTCTACCGCATACTCTCTGGCACGCTGTACTAGTCACAACTTTGTGGAAAATCTGGGCATCTAGAAATGCCAAAGTATTCAGGGGTGAAAATACCCCTTTTGTTGTAATTTTGAGAAACATCATTGATGATCTCACCCTCTGGTCTCATCGTCTGAATTCAGATGATTTAAAGATAACGCCAACCTGTGGCGCGATTATCTCTCCGCTCTCATCTTGAGAGATACACTGTAAAACTCTGTTTTTTGGGTAATTATTCAGGTAGGGTTGCTCCCCCCGGTGAATTTCTCAAAAAAAAAAACTTCTGAATAAAAATCCAAATCTAAAAACCCGGTAGAATTACAGTTTGGCTATAATCAAGCATAACCACTCGTATTTGCTAACGACTACAGAAAATTGACACTTGGAGAAAAAAAAGGAGTAGGACATATTCGAAGCTGGGCGAAGGATGTGCCAAGGTGTAAACTTGGCAACTGCCACTGTAGAAATCATGCTCGCAAACCTGATATACCACTTCGACTGGAACCTGCCAGCGGGGACGGTGAGCATCAACATGAAAATGACATTTGGGGCGACGGTGCACCGGAGGGAAAAGCTTCTTCTTGTACCAAGTGTGGTTTAGGTTGTTGTTTAGTTTCATGGATTGCCATTTTAATATTGTGGGGCATTAAGAATCGATTTTGATATTGTCGTTTAGTTTCTTGTACATGCACGGCTGGGAAATTAAATTTCGATGATTTGAATAAAAGAAGCGATTTATATTTCACACGCACTAGTTGCAGTATTTTAATCATCCCCAAGTACTAAAATTTCTCGGCTGTTACTTGGCATATATGAATCTATATTGTATTGTCGTTGAACTTGCTTTCGAAGTGATTTGGTATTTTCCATACATCGCATTCTCAAAAAATTGGATATTTAATTATTAATTATTTGCAATTCAAGTCCGCCCTTCATCTATCCTAATTCAATCAAAAACTTGAATATTGTTTCCTGGGTTATTCGTCTTATATGTTTTTATCATAATTATTGAAGTTTAAGATAGGTTGAAGGAATTTTTAATATTACATAAAAAGTTATGCACGTGTATTTTTGTCGATTTTAAAACTGATTTGCTATTTTTCTACACTATATGGTTTTATCATATCTAAAATTTAATTATTTAATTCATGTTTTCCTACAAATCCCGGCATAGTTCATGACCAGCCTTGGTGTTTTTCAGTGAACATGGTAATTTCCTATGCTTGAGTTAATTTTGTAATTTTTGGAACATATTTATCTTATTATATTTTAAAAATTATAAACTTCTTGATTTCGATAT
Organism: Hordeum pubiflorum; assembly: GCA_000582825.1. NCBI lineage: Eukaryota > Viridiplantae > Streptophyta > Magnoliopsida > Poales > Poaceae > Hordeum > Hordeum pubiflorum. The sequence goes on from CBMN010752538.1 coordinate 5,312, forward strand.
TTTGAAATATATTGAAGGTATTTTATATTATTAAATTAATTATGCACACATCAATGTTTATTGCTTTTTGGAGTTTATTTGGTATTTTTGAACCAAATATGCTTACTTATCTAATCTGATCTTCTGTTTGGGCTTCAAGTCCTTCCATATCTGATCCGCAGTTTCTCTCCATTTCGATTGAAAAAAGGCCTAAGCCCATCAATAGTCAACATCAGGTGTGGTGTCGACCAATTAGAGAACAGAAGCCATGAGTGCCCTTGGTTGGTATCTCTTGTTAAATACTACAGAGTTAGCAGACGATCAACCTGATCTTAAGTTGTTGTTTTTTTTTTCATATTTACATACGTTACATTAATCTGCACATTTGTTGGGATGGTATATGTTAATTTATGCGAACAACCATTTTGTACTGTAGCATGTGCGTCACCAAACTGTCAAAGAATAAATTTCCATCGTACTGCACTGTTGCGAAACAGAATGAGTAGAAAATACTGTATCAGTTTATTTGCATGCCACATGGTAGGGAGTAGGGAGCGTGTCATTAACGGGTTGCACATGGATCCACGTGGACAACAATACTGATACCGAGTGCCCCAGCCAACCGGCCGGGGCCCGGGGCTACCTATGGCGAAGCCGTGCCCGGCCCCTGTAGGGCGTAGGCTGCTCTGCATCAGCACCTTGTCGACAGAAACTATGGTGAGTGGACCGTCGGAATGCAGCACTTTGCCGACGGCGCCGCTGACGAGGTCGGTGGAGACGCGGACCTGGTCGTCGCATACGGCGGAGACGTTGAGCGTGAGAGGCCCGTTGGACCCCAGCGCCATGGTGGCGAAGATGCGGGCGCCGGCCTTGAGGAGTCCCGGGACATCCAAGACCTGTCCGACAAACTGCGCCTTGACGAACTGGAGCCTCAGGGCTACATCGGCCGCGCTACTGAAGGCATCATCTCGCATTTGCAGGCGTCGCCGGCGTTCGTCTCGAGCTTCTCCGCCGCCGGCTCCTGACGGAAGGCGTCGGTGGTGGGCTCGAAGACGGTGATGCGGTGATGCCCCTGCTCTTGCGGACGGAAACGTCCAGCCGGAGTAGCCGGACGAACTCGGTGTGCCGTCCGCCTTCCTCCAACAGGTCCGCCGCTACGGCGAGCAGCCCCTGGCTCTGCGCTGCCTGGAGCCCTGGACAGCCAGCGCCAGGAGCGCCGCAAGCAGGATCGCTCTGGCGATGGCCATTGCTCTCTCTTCTCCGGTATCTAGCTTGGAATGAACCAGTTCGTTGATGGAGGTTATGCGCATGTTGCTCCGAGTAGCACGCATACATAGTAATACGGAGTAGTATATATAATTGTAGATCGCTAGTGGAATAGTACATGCTTAGTGCCTTAATATAATGAAGGTCAAGCTTAACACAAACGCGTAGAGCGCTTAATGATTTACAAAGCATTCATGGCTTGCACGATATGCACCTGAAGATATTTACAAGTAGTTTCTGTTCCGTATTGCAACAGACATCTGTTAGTGTAATGCCTTGCCTGCGGCATGCAAGAAAAATATTGGGGGCTAAGGGAGACGCAGGCTGGCCGGAAGATAACTTAGAGCTTGCTCGCTTTGAAGCCAATTATGCCAATGCCAAATATTAATAAACGAATGACAAAACAAAATCAATTGTTATTGGTCAACCAACTATTGGAATTGCCAACATGGGCACTAAACCGAGCAGGCTGTTAGTATGCTATTTTACTCTGCTAGTCAACACTCCCACAAGCTACTCATTTTCTTGAGCGCGCGACTCACATGGCAGGCCAGATAATGAAACACTGCGCACACGTTCTGCCTCTAGCGGTCAGCTCTAATACCATCCATTAAATATCAAGATATCATATCATCCATTAATAATCAAGAGTGATATCGATCTGTATCAGAGAGAATCGATCCGAATCCATCAGCAGCAATTTCCACACCTATCTATAGCAACCTTAATCAAAGGAAAACAAAAAAACCCTAGCCATCAAACCTTTGGAGGACTAGATTATAATGGTCCAGATTATTAAAATTGACTTAAATCATATAATATTGAAGTTTCCACCCCCACTAGGAAATCTGGGCTTCAAGGGGCATTCTAAATGGATTTTAAAGGAAAAAAGCCCAAATAGAAAAAGGAAAAAAATTGAGAACCTGAGAAAAATAATAATACCTTAAAGCCCTTTTCCGGTTATGATGGAAAATTGAGAACTTGAGCATTCCTGTTTCTTCGTTTTTGTTATTTTCTGCAAAGTTCCAAAAGATCATACAAATCTTGGCAATTTAGATATACTTCCTGACTATAGCCCGTTTTTATATGTATGCCCTAGACATCCATAAATCTTTTTGGACCAATAATTTAAATTTGGTGTAGCATTTTGCTCATTGACCGCGTCGTCCGGGAGCCAGACACGCAAGGCAGTACAGGAGTATATGCTCCTGTGGTCATTGCAGTCCGGCGAGTGGAGCAGTTTTGGGATTTGTTTGTGATCTGATTACAATATATATTCCGATACAACTTCGATATGCATCGGTAGCTGGACATATACCTATTCATGTTCCTGTCTTCCCATTCAAGTTCAACTAAAGATACGATTTCTTGATCCGTTGTATCGATAGATACAAACAAGGAAAGCTGTTGAACCGAGCCAGCTCGAGAAGATAGATGGCATGCAACAGCACCGTCGACCAATCGTGGCGCCAAGATGAAGGCGTACCAAAAGCATCTATTTTTTGATCCTACGATATCGCCCCATTACGAGGTGTTCACGATCCCCAGAGTAGATCGAGAGGTTCTGATGGATAAATGAATTAGAAGAGAGAGGTTCCGATGGATGATGAATTAGAAGAGTATTCTGAATGGCCGCCGTCCGCATGGATCCTGAATGTCTTCTCGTCAAGGTCGGGTCGATGGGAGGAGAGGTCGTATGCTCGAGAAGGAGATGCGGCAGGTGTTGGCAAGATGCGGATGCACTGGGCTCAATGTTTGATACGTTTTTGACACGCTTGGTAGTTTAGCCCACGTGTTAGAACTTGTTGTCGTACCATAACCATATACGGTGCACGGTACGCGCCTCAGTTTGGTCTGAACCTAAACCTTTAAAGGACGGGTTCGATGCAATCGCTGTTTGTGAAGAGATATCCTTCACGAACGTTTAAGTTTAAAGATAAAGCACGTGTCCATGACGGTTTCCGTTTGGATACAGATAAATCAACAACTTACCGACTCAAAGTCGAGGAAGCCTAACTACTTACGATCATGTCATGTGCCTATAAAAGCATAGACCTAGGTCGTGAGAGGAAAAAGAGAGGACAAAAAAAAAGAAGGAGAGTTCAGAAAAACCGCACTTGCGCACACACGTTCAACAAGCTCCACGCAATACGCTCGAGCCCTAGCTTTTGCTTTCGAATTGCTTCTTGCTTTTCGCAATCAAAATCACTGGTGGAACTCGGGAAGATCATCATCCTCAGAGCAGACCACATCGCCGGTCCAATCCGCCATGTCGTTCATGTCGCTCTTTGATGGTAAGCCTTGATCTTCTATGCGTTGTTATCGATCTTGCCTTGCTTTTCATTCTTTAGATGAGACGTAGTGTGCATAGGCTAGATGTTAATTGCCTAGATCGATAGATTGTCCAGACCCATAGTTAGATAAATCAACTGCTATGATCATGATCTTGATCTTGGTATATACAATCTCTGTCGCAATGTCTATGCTAGGCTCGGATACGCCGGCCTATGCCATATCTATATTGTCGAGAAGAGACTACCTCTTCTGCATAGATCTAATCCTTATGCGGTTCCCGCGTAAGATGCGTTTGCCTACCTCTGCGTAGCAGAGATGATCTATTCCATCAGAGGTACATCCGTGGATGACTATTCCCGTAATCCCTGATATAATTATCAAGAGAGGTGTGATTACCTCGGAGTCTGAGGTCTGCCCAAGGACGAGATTCTCTATATGATGCAGATATGCCGAAGCATTATGCCGTTGACGGTTGCGATCTACGCTGCCTTCTATGCAAGGAAAATTCCAATACTCATACACCGAGTCAGAGGGAGACAGACATTAGCTCTGCCATAGCCAGACGATCATGTCTACAACGCATGTACATATACATGCACGTTCTGCTGGCGTCACAACTCACTCACCATATCAGTATACATATGCTAGCATACAACTAGCGTATTTCCTTTCTCTCTTGCATAGAAGATGTTATAGATTTATGCCATAGATTGCCTAATCGGAGGTGTCTCGAGAGTGTTTACAAGACTCCGGGAGTAATTAAGCAAGAGCTTTGCGAGGCCCTTGTGAATCATTAGAACACACATTCGCTTGATCTTTATATCATGAGGATTCTACTCTATTGCCCTGTATACATACAATATCTATGCAATAAAGTAATGTACCTCTATTATGTTTTTTCTGCGTTTTAGCTATAAATGCATGTTTATTCCCTTTGTGTATTTCCGGTAGAGTAAATACACTGGCACGTCCGCATTATTTTCCTTAGCTGTTTTCACATGCTTAGGATAGGTGTTCAAGTATCTTTGATGCTTCGCGAAACCTACTATACTTCCCCACGGGTAACCACACACGACCAAAGTGCCACAAACACTCAACACGGTGCTACTGTCTACTGGCGAGGAGCAATTTACGTCTATTGCCATACTAACTATATTATCAGGTTTCTACATACCACCTCTGTTTTATCATTTGAGTATAGTCGATGGACTGGAAGAAATTACAAGTGCAATGACTTTTCAAACTTAATTATTTTCAACAATGGTTTACTTTTTGCAGAATATCCCTGTTAGAAGATAAGTACCATGTAATCAAACCACCACCGGACACTATGGTTGACCGCTGGTGGCATCATCATCTAGCGAAATCAGAAAAGGGAGTGTACTTTGCTTCACTACATGATTGTCGGCTCCGGGTCTGGATCCTTGATGAGCCGATGCGGTGGATCCTGAAGCATGACAATAACCTTTGCCCCATGATTTGTCACATAATCAGTCAACTGCGTGTTCAGCACGGACCTTGGATCATCCAAGACGTAAACTACAATTTATTCCTCCGTTCTCGCTATCCGGAAGAGAGCAGGAAAACAATGGATCAAGACAAATTTGAATGGTACTCTGATCCGCTGATACGAACGATGAATGTGCAGATCAAGGGTCCCACAAAAGATACTTCGACGTTAAGATACTTGGATTTCATCCATTCAAAGAGGTTGTCTTCTTGAGTGAATCAGCAGAGAAAGGATTTGCCTACCACTTAAAAAGCTCGAAAGTTCAAGGCTTAGGCAGTATGGAACCAACATGTAATGATCATTTCAAGGAGTTACTTAACGAATCTAGCACCATCGAATCTTTTATGTACACACCTTGTTGGATTGAAGAGTTACCAGGAACCAATTAATTTGCAAGCTCATCTGAACCGTGAGCATGCGTTGCTTGTAAACTGTAAAGGTACCAATATATATATTCTTGCTATTGTCCTTTAATTATTTCTCTGGATATCAGTGTCTGTACCTATCTAGAATGTAAATGGCCAAATAGTTCTGCTTGCCGTTATTTCCTCGGTACAAAGGGTTTTTTCTCGGTGAAATCTGTAGTGCCTACTAGCCATTATATATTGTTGGCCTTTTTTCAGTACAAGTGTTAATTTAAATATTATTGCTTTTGTTAGTGTTCTTTTTGGATCGGATGAGAACACATATATTCCGGAAAGAAAAATACGTGATAATTGGAGAATAATAACTGTATTGA
>CBMN010752552.1:0-11823 GCA_000582825.1 Hordeum pubiflorum
ACGCGCGCGCTGTGTCATGTGGTTTGGCTGTATGACTGCTGGTAGGATCATATCGGGTGTGGGGACCTCAATTTGTTTGTACGAATCAGGCTCACCCGCCACTTGACGGACGACTTGCACAACCGTTCAAGAAAGGTGTTTTCGGGTGTATCGTCTACGTATTGAAGGACATGGCAGGTGAGCATGGGGTGGATTGGGTGTTGAAGTTGTTGTAGGGAGCATGCATTTGCGATTAGGCGTTGCTTAGAACTTTGATATTCGCTAAGTTTTGTAAACATGGGTTCACATGGACTAGGTTGTGAAACTTACCTCTCGAGCCTCTTGTAGCTAGCGGATGTAAATATGTTTGAAGGTGCTTTAAAAAAATAAACTGGTAACATTTATGTGGTTACTTATTGTACGTGCAAAATACGGCGTACATTTCAACGGCTAGCTACGCCCTAAAATGTTGATGGGGGCGTTTTGTTTACTTCCTTTGTAACAGCTGGCTGTAGAAAAGAACATCACACCCAACTGATGAACGTCAGCTCGTCGCTGCCCCATGACACGTCCAAGTTTAAAATTCCTCTAGTCTGTACATCAGTAACTGTAGCTACGTTCGCTTTATTTCACTTTCGTGTTCATGGTGATTACGAGTTCACACAAGCAAACTGCCCAAATATATAACGGGCTACACGTCATAGTCGATTCCACTTAATTAAGGACAATAATTAGATGATCAGTACATCACGGTGCGAGAAGACTTGTGAGCAGAGCTAAAAGCTCTTGTGCCACTTAACCCTCGGGAAGATCTCAGAATGAACACTTGATGATGATACTTCATGCAACTGAAAAGTGTAACAAAGGTGGGGTTAATTTGGTCAGCCCATTTCTACAAAAGCGTTTCCCCTTTGGTCTGTCATACCATGTGAGCAGAGTACATGTTAAATATGTCTACTGTCTAGCCACAGTGCATGGATGGCACCATACATACCTGAACTGTGCCAAATACCTACCGAGAGAGAAGACGATTAAAATCGCAGAGACCATACATGTACTACACATGCATCATACATACCCTACCTTTCCTTATATAGGTATAGCTTCCCCTGGCTAGAGGGCATCTAAACGCAGCTAGGCCACCCACCATCCGTACGACATATACTATTGCGGTAGGCGACGGCCAAGCAATATTGCAACTGTCAACAGCACATCATGAGAGAAGAGCCGCTGCTGCTGGTCCAGTCCAGCAACGGATTCATGTGCAAGAGAACAAGATAGCTAGCTACCATTCAACACAACCAACAAATGCAAATTATGAACCAAGCCAAAGTATACTGTGCCAAAATCAAGCGCATGCACAACAGTCATAAGTAGACATCCATGTGTGTATGTATCAATGTATGTATGTATGTATGAATGTGCATCTCAGCTCTCCAAAAAATCAGCAACTAAATAACAGGATCACATCCATCCAACAGATGTACGTACCAAACAAGTTACAAACGTATGGGCTGTGTTCAGTTTCTTCTTTGGAGTAATCTACCAGCATGTGTGTGCGCGCGCGTGTGCAGTTGTGCATTCACAGGCCGGCCATAAAGTAGACGGCTACTCGTCTAAAAAAGAAGAGCTTAGCTGGAGGTTAGATTGTGTTGGTAGGCCATTGCTCTCTGATCATCGACCGACCACCAAGTCATCACACAGTATACGCATGAGATGCAATGCACCATATTCATATGTTTACGCATTCGTATGCAGCAATTAAAACTGATGGTGTTGGTTGATTGGTACTGGACAAACGGTTAGTTGATATAAACTGATGCTATACTAGGTATGGACCATTCTACATACTATCAATTAAGCTGACATCTCATCACGATCTGCTATTTAAATGCAGTTTTCAGAATTGGAAAACAGTACAGCGGCCAGCAACTAATGCGGACGCTGTTAAGTCGTACTATTATGCAGGAGGGCTTGAAAGCTATCTATAATTGTATCGGTTGCTTCTAAAAAAAATTAGAAAAAGTTACAAGCACATCCAAAGATTAGAAATATAACTAGAACTCGCAGAAAATTATCGAACAAAAGAAGCATAAATTAGAATGAACTCCCCCAAAGCAACACAAATGAGAAACAGCTAGTAAATTCATTATGTATGCTCAACGTGTGTGGCCTAGTCTAATCATCTTGATGACGTAAATTTGAGGAATATATTAATCTTCAAAGATCACGATGGAGGGCACATTGCACATATCTTATTTCTCCGACGCTGACATTTATCGTTAGGAACTGGTCAGCCATCTCTGGGCAACAGTCACTGCCCCTTGTCCCTTTTGTGTTGCCGTTTCACTTCACATCCATGCATGGAGGCGGAGGACAAATAGAGACCTACCTACCTACCTACCTACCAAGTCACTGGCACCCAGAGCTTAACTAACTGCTCCTCCTAGCTCACCATCGTGTTGCATGCATGAGCTTTTTATCCTACGGAAAGATGCATCTCTTCAATCACTTGCCCCCACCTTAATCCTACTTTTCTCCTTTTGTAAAGAGAGAAAGCAATAAATCGTGAGCATCAGATACTTTCCCTTTGCCGTAACAAACCTAGCTAGGCGTTAATCATGCATGGATAAATGCAACGTTAAGGTGTAGCATGCATCACATTGGTGCTTAAGCTGTAGGCCAGATTGAGATCAAGTGGAGAGGTGGTGAAAACAATAGACCACACATGCTTCACATTCCTTTACTTTATTCCTTTTGAGGGGACAAAGGAAGACCAGGCTTGGTGAAAGCAAATCAATCATACAAGTATATATACATGTGCACAATAATAGAATTATTACAAAAGGGGGGAATAGCAGATCATGCAGGCCTGAGATATCTTATACGTGTGCAGAATTGGTGGTGCACAAAGTGACAGGGGAGCTAACTAATTAATCAAGCTGGGTATGCATGCAGGATATTTTGTATGTGAAGGCAGCAACTAAAAATGCAGAGCGTTAGTAAATTGGTACAATAGAGTATTGTTAGTGGTAGTAGTAGTAGGGTCCAGATCTTTGGTAGGTTATGTTAAGTATGTTCATGGGCAGATACGAACAAAACATACGGCCCAATGATGCAGGAGACGGCCTGTATGCATGGTACGGTTCATCATTCAATTTTGCCTCCAACAAGTCCTTTGGAATCAGAATAGGGAGAGTGGAGGAGACAAGTCCGACCCTTTCGCGCTAATAAAGGGGTATTCCTCAATTGACACTGTGATTGGCAAGGTTTAGGAGGTACAGTAGCACATTAGGCAATTGTAAATGTAAAGCAGTAGAGGCATCGATCATAACACCTAGTGGGAGATTAGGCCCGGGTCTGGGGCACAGACACACTGGTGAACACTGATTATCAAGTCCTTCAGAGTACAGAGTTGTACTGTCCTGAGTACATACTGATGCCTCTCCACCTCCTGGTGTCTCTTGGTCCTTGCTAAGCAGTGCAGGCAAATCATTGACAAGCCTCTGAAGAGAAACCTCCAGGCTCCAGGGCACAAACAGTTAATGAAGATGAGCGTGTGAGTGGAGAGAGCAAATGATCTGATGGGTGTGCTTTCTTCTTCCTGGCATCATTGCATGTGTGGCTTACCGGTGAAAACGATTCACGACGGCCCACTTGGTTCTCTTGTTCGTTTATGTGGCTCCGAGGGAGTGATCATGTGTGGTTTCAGCTCGAGACGTGCGTGTTCGAGCGAAAGGAATGCAGCACCTAACCTAAGGAATTGTTAATTGAATGATGAAGATATCAACATCGATCCTAGCACAGTTAGAGAAGGGGTAGGTGCGCCTTCTCTATTGGGAAATCGTTTTTTGTTTTTTGGTCAGCTTTTGTTTATGCCGTTCAAATCTATCGGCGTGGCCTGTAAAGGCGATCGCCGCCCATGAAGACAAAATGAATATTCTGTTGCAACTGAAAAACATCCTTCACCAAACACCAAATGAATATTTTGGTGCGGCCTCAACTTAAAAAAGCATTTCCACAATATGCTAGCACATTGAGTTGCACATTCTAAATGCAGGCCCAGATGGAGCAGATATCCTATGCACATACGGCTACAGGATGTGCAGGGTGAGTGTTCTTTTACGTTGGGTGTATGCAGGGCTACAGGTGGTAACTACTAGCAGTAAGATAAACCATTCCCCTGTGTAAATCTAGAAGGCTGCAAGTTCAAGCAATTTAACTACTCGAATCATTCACTGTGTTAACAACCAAATGAGAACACCCTGAGGTTCAAAAATTAAGTGGTTTCAAAATCTATTTTACCAAAAGAAAAAAAGAGTGGCATAGACTAAGAGGCATACCTATTTTGATTTAGCTTGACACAGAACGGAAGCTGGTTCCAGCCATGCATATTATGAACACTCTTAGGGTAGTCAGTCTTTCACCAACAACCGTGAAACATTCTTCAGCCTACAACAACACAGAGCACCCTCACCAGAAAAAAGGAAAACAGCACAGAGCACCCTTATCAGCAAAAAAAAAAACAGAGCACATTGCCACTTAGGAAAGGAACCGGATGATGTACATCATCAACTTCTCTGCCAGGACAGCAATTGACAGATCTTAGTAGGTCATTACAATATCTCTGAAAATGCGATATCCAGATTCCAGGAAAGTTATGTTCAGTTAGACTGTAATCCAAACTTTCCTCACACCAAAGTTATGTCTGGCAGAAATTTGTACTACAGGAGCGCCTGAAGAACCACTCACACACACCTCGATGATATGCACAAAATAACAAAACAAGTTTGGAAGAGTTGCTGAAATTTCCTCAAGTTTTTTGCTCCTATGATTTACTATACGCGTATGTAACCTCTACTCAAAGCCAAATTTGGAGGTTTGAGCAATTACTCGCACAGCAGCAGCAGCAGGATGAGATGCCGAGCTCAAGACAACATATTCTTTGCTATACCGTACACCATGCACAGCATAGCAGCAACTGCCAGGAGCTTTTTGGATGCAAGAATTCTGAGATTGATCCTAATCTTGTGCGTCCTCATGAACTGCAGGATCCATTGTGCCGCCACAGTGAACAATGTAAAGACACCGACAAGCACCATTCTGGCAGCATCCTTTGGGCCTCCAACTCTGCTTGGTTCATTTTGATCGATCTTGATGATGGTTGGGCCTGTCGGGGTAGCATCTGCATCAGCATGTACAATTCGAAGGGTTCCATTAAGCCAAGCTGAAAAACATATCAGCGGCCTTGCAAGCCAGGCCACTTCAGTGTCTGAGATGGGCCGAAACATCCAGTCACCAATATATTTCATATCAGCCAGTTTGTTTTTCCCTGGACTTGGATGCTTAGGTACGAATAGATCACCACGTCCACGATGCTGCTTGTGTTCTCCCTCTGGAAGATTCTTCGCCTGGAAGCTTTCCACATGCTTGTAGAATACCTTTCTCATATTAGATTTGATTACATCCAAAGTATGGCGAGTTCGCATAGCATCACCTGGTAAACGTTGAATCTCAATCTCAGCCCTTAGCAACAGTAACTGGACAAATGGAAAATAACAATAAGTTAGTATTCAGGGAAATGTGTAATGACAGGAGCAGAATTAAGGAGAAAAAAGAAGCAGAATTAATAATCAACCATAGACTAACAGAGCCAGTTATGATATTTGCCAAATCAATAGGCTATCACTAACAATCTTTTGTTCAACATGTGGAGAGTTTTCAGCTTCGAAAACTGCTTATGGTTATAGAAACAGACCTTGGTGTAACCATAATTATAGGCTACTATTCTATTAAGTATAATTGCATAGTAATATATGCACCTGAAGCAAGTTGTAGGCCCCGTCATCATCAAAACTGAAAAGCCTTAGATTAGAGTTCTTCGCCATATGCAAGAAAGACCCATCAGTGCTATGTTTTGACAACCCATCCTCCCAGTCCTGAAACCATATAGGCATATCAATGTTAGATTAGAAACACTTCTCAGCATTATTAGTACCATTGTACTTCTGTAGATTTACATAAAATCCAGTACCGCAGTGCACTAAAAATCCCAAAAGTAGGTCCTTGCATTCCAAAGGAAACAGTCAATGATAATCTCATGTATCCAACTTCCTACCTGTAGCTGCTCACGGATAGTTGGCAAATACTTGAGCACATCATCCAAACAACATGACTGGGAATCAGAAACTCTAGAATGATAAGCAGCATCAACTTTGTAGATAAGCCCCAATAATTCCGAGGAACCCAAAACTTCCAATACCTGAACAATCAAAACAGTAGCAAAACAGCGAATGGACATTAGTTCAAAAAATATCAAGTACTGAAAGGCTTAGTTTTGTTGAAATTTCTGTCATGATTTGAATAAAACTTCTGATTAGCACATTTAGCAAAATTCATAACTGTCCGGGTAATAGTAATATGCATGATGTCTAACAAATGCAAGATTACATGGATATGATTCCATTGTGCAGAAGTTGGGCATACTTCTGGAAAATATGACTCAATAAGTGTGTACTGACCTTTGATACCATTTGCAGCACTGAAGCGACATCAGAATGAATAAACTTATGAGCAAACTCCAATAAATGGACTACCAGTGAACTATAGAACAAATAGTTGGACAGCACGAAACCCTGCCATGCTGGAGAGTACCCTACATCACACCTTTGCATCTTTCCATCAGTAACGCAATTCACATTTCGCCCACCAGGAGGTGGCAGATCGTACTGATTCAAACCATCTTGCTGAACCTTCCATGGTTCCATATAGACCGTCCATGCAGAAAAGACCTGAGCAATGTTCTTGATATCTGCATCCCTGGAGCAGAACATGAACGTCCTTAGCACAAACCGATACAATGGTCTCTGCATCAATGGATTCCAATAGCCAGCGGGACTGTCACATAACCCCTTCCTTGAGAGCATTCCATCAAACACATTGCACGCATCAGCAAGATTGCAGACACTGCTCCTGTTCAAATACATCACCAACAGCTTCACTGCATCGCCAAGTCCTGGAGCTGGCAGTCTCTCAGACAGTGTAGGATTTGCACGAGACAGAAGTGACAGTAAAGGCAACCCATAGGAACGGCAAGTCCGAACAGGCAGCGGCGAGAAATCGTCCCCAACAAGCCAGAACTGTACGAGTGTGTGCACGAAGAACTCGGCTCGCCTGAAGGATCCAGCAGCGTCCACGCCATCTCTGACATTCCGATGCAGCAATGTACCGAAACCACCGCGGGGCGGGACGCAGTCGCTGGGCACGAACTCCTTAAGGTAGGCGTACAGAAGCCTCAGGTATAGCGATCTATCGGGCTTCCGATCGGGATTGCGGCCGGTCGTGGAGGTGAGGGTGGACACCCAACTCTCGAGGAGAACGCGCGGCTTAAGCGAGGGTTTCGAGGTGGAGGTCGATCCTTTCGAGGCGCCGGCGGCTGCCTTGGACGTGGCGGCGGAGATGGGGTAGTACGCGAACCAGAAAAGGTAGTACTCGAACACCGAGAGATGAAGCTTGGAGCCGACGCGGCCGGCAAGGAGCGGCGAGATCACCTTATCGGAGGAGGCCGCGGTGGACGACAGCGCGAAACCGAGCCAATCGGGGAGCCGCTCGCGAGGGAACGTGAAGCGAGCGAGGGAGTGGCGATCCGCGCCGGAGATGGCGACGAGGAGCGGGCGGGAGGGGGCGAGGAGCGACGCGATGAGGTTGGCGAGGGCGGCGTCGCCAGCGGCGAGGTCGAGGAAGCACGGGGAGGCGGGGGAGCTGGAGACGAACAGGCGGAAGAGGAGCGCCGGGAGCGCGTCGGCGAAGAAGGCGCGCGGCTGGTCCGCGCCGGAGTGGTGGCGGCCGAGGAAGTCCGCGACCGACGAGACGGCCGCCGCCGCGGCCCGCGGCGTGGACGCGGCGAGGACGGCCGCCGCGAGCCCGGCCGCGGAGCCGGTCGCCGGCGGCATGTCACCGCCGTGCGGAGGGGGGCACGCGGTAGGGTTTTAGGTGGGGAATTTTGGCGAGGCGCGTCGGGGAGCCCGAGAGGATTTGAAACGGGACCGGAACTGGAATGGAGCTTTCGAAGATTTCGGAAATGGCGCCCTCCGCAAAGCGTTTCCTCCACGCTCTCGCCTACTCACCCCGACCGTTTCGCATCGGGGTGAACTAGACCACCTCGCTGACTGGTGGGTCGAACGAGTGCACGGTGTCCGCCTGTTGGTGGGTATGAATGCGGGTCAAGGTCGTGGGTGGATTAATGCAATGATGATGTGGCTCGGTGTTGGGTTTGTGGGCATACCTGGCCAAACGGGCGGTCCGGCCCGTGCTAAACGGGCCTGGCACGACACGTTTAGCAATCAGGTCGTGCCGTGTCGGCCCGCGTGCGCGCCTTCAGGCCCAAGCACAGCCTGTTTACTAAACGGGCCGGCACGTTGGCCCGTTTAGCACGCTGGGCTTTACATTTTTGGCCTAATGGGCTTATTTTTAGGCCTATTGAACCGTATTGAAGATATATATATTAAAAAAATAAGAAAATACATTAAAAAATAAACGGGCCGTGCGTGCCGACCCGCGTGCCCAGCCTCTAGGCCTAGGCACGGCCCAAGGCGGGCTGCGTGCCTGGCACGGCCCGATTAGCTCGTGTCGGGCCGGGCTCGTAGCGTGCCTGGCCTGCGTGCTTCTGGGCCGGCCCGATTAGCACGGCCCGTTTGGCCACCTATATTTGTGAGACGGCAACGGCAAGCTGTGTGTTGGCTTGAAAAGGACGTTGTGGCCAAATTGGGCTGGGCTCCTGGCCGAGCTGGCCTTAATATTTTCGAGGCAGCCCCTGTTTTACAGGCCCTGACCCTGGCCCTGGCCCAGGTCTAGGGATATCAATACTGACCCCAATGTTTGAGTTGGATCGGGCTAGGGCTTTGCAACGGGCATCTCCTTCTACTAAATGCACATTGTCAAAAAATCTGAAATAAATCTAAAAAAAATGTAAGCATCAATTTTTTTAGTCTATATGTATTATTTGAATAATAATAATAACATATATTTTTTGGTTGGTTTTTGCTCATAGTAGGTGGCGATAACCTCATGTTTCTGGTCCTGCAAAACCTATTGTCGATCACTCGTGATAGAGGGGGCATGTCTTTGTCGTGAAAACTTTTGCGTAGTAGGTCATATTTTTTTCTAGAATACGCACGCGTGTGCATATCATTCTATAAAGACGAGGAGGAGTGCCATTATGATACAAAGAAAAAAATTAGAGGAAAAGGGCTCACCGCCTCGGCTTCATTGCGTTGACAACGAAACCAAAATATCCGGTACACAAGGTTTAGTAATACAAGACCACGGAGGAAGACAACAAACACGTTGCCTCGGCAAGATACAAAGGGATTCAACATCACATTTTACTATGAGCGGTTTGGCATCATATTTTAGAAGAGATATTTATTTACAAATCTAACCATCTTATAGCTTGTTAAGAAATATTTAGTGTTACTAGTAAGCGTACACGTGAAAATTCACGTATATGAATTTTTTTTCCCAATCGTAATAGTCCAAAAAGTCAATACATCTAGAAACATATGTATGCCATCGGAGTAAAATGCACATATCAAAACCCTCTTTATACTCTTGGCATTATCAAAACATTAATATCACCATAAGTAACATGAGTACAGAGTACAAAAGCAATATAAACTTAAATGAACTCACACATGAGGAAGGGATATGTCGTGTCCAATTGTCAACAAGGATCAACATGCTAATACAGAAAAAATAGAGAAAGAAACCCGCTTCGGCCTTTACAAAAAAAGTCATGCCACCTAAGATACAACACCGTAAATATTTACTTTCGTCATTGCTTTACAGTTTCCTCGTCAAGCATATGGGTAGCCTACCTGGACCAATCATCCAAATTGATATTGCTTGCCAGTAACCCTCGGGGTAATATTTGGTAAGGTATGGTTTAGTTGAATGTCTCGATTCTCGACAACAACATGGGGCCTGGATCTTCAATACTCCGCATAGATGTGATCTATCATTTGCCTCTTTGGCAAAGAAAGGGACAGAAAAACAGTTTACTGCACAAATCCTAGTGACCTATGGCTCTACCATTTTGACTGTCAAACAAAATCCAAAGGAGCGAAATTCAAGACAACCAGAAAGTGTCGGTCACTCATCAATTAAGCTATAATGAAAACTTTACCCATGTTGGGTTTATAATTCTCTATTAGCTACAAACCTTATAGATGACCTGAATTTGTCCTAGGATCGCGTCCAAGTCGTGGGGAGTAAGGCAGCGTTTTCCAGTGTCAGGGGAGAGTAGGGCTGTCAGCGGGTGCCCTTCATGCAGGCTACAAAATTAGGTTGCGACATCATCAGGTGTTGCGGCATGCAAATCTCACATAAGAATAATGAACCATTCTAAAGAACCTTGTTGATGCATTGTCGACGACTACAACCAGAACAACACTGCCATTGGATTCACAAAAGAGGTTGAGTTCATACTATTTTTAAAATTAAGTACCCATCTCCATAGTACGGAACACAAAGAGGAATTATTTTAGTTTGAAGCAAAAAGGCGAAAACTTAAGAATAATGAACCCGCCTATATATATATAAAGCGATGGAAATTTTCTTATGATTTGAAAAACCGATGTCCTATAAGAAACAATAGAAGTTCTAATAAATCGGTGGTTCGGCCCACACATCAAAAAATGTAACAGTGACATTGATGCGCCGTGAACCGTGGTATTGATAGGTATAACTTATCTCCATTTTACCTTTCTATTTTCTTGAACAAAATAATCCTGGTCTAAACATTTTTGTTGCATCTACTTCAATGGAGGCAGTAACTATTATTATCATATATAGAGAGTTTTTGTCACGCCCCAAAGCATGGCTCGGACGTAACAACCGTCACACGTTTATAAACCAGAGCTTATAAACGCGTGAGGCCTAAATTAAAACATTTCTCAATAATATACATATATAGCATGTATTCTTTATTTTGGGATACAAAGTTCTTGCTGAAAATAAACTCCTAAAGTACTTTTATTTATTCCCTCCCGGCGCGTGCTACGCCTACTGCTCAAAGTCATGATCGGGATCATTACCGCTTTGGGCTGCAAAAATAGAAATTAAGCAAGGGTGAGTACGATGATTCATACCCAGCAAGTAGCATTTTGTCAAATGTAGGAAAGGAGAAAGTGTTAGACATATCACACGGTGTGATTCAATTTCAAGGAAATGATAAAGCAACAAAGGACGGATTTAGCAGCGGAAATAATGTAATACAAACGCCTAAATTTAAAGATAATATCCAACGGAATTGAACGGAAACATTGGAATAAATTTTATAGAGGTGTATAAGGCAAAATGTTGGTATCACATGTGACCAGCAAGCTTCCCAACCCGGGAGTCACATGGGTGAAATTTCACACTTTTACACTCTTAAGAGGGGTATTCCGACGTCGACAGTCTCAACCAGAACCACGTGGGTTCCAGAAAAGCAGATGTCTCCTGAGGCACGACAACTTGACTTACTAGTATTGTCATTCCCAAGGATCCATCACTGATACCCTGTTCGGAACAAGTGTTGCCCCCAGTGGAGAACTCAAACTACCCTATACCTGAACTGTGACCGATACAATACGTTTGCGGTTGTGACACCAATATAGACGTCATGTGATATATGGAAATAATGAGGTCAGTGATATGATGAAGCTCATGAACCAATTTTCATGTCTACGCGTAAGCCCAAATAATCATGGTGATTACTTGCCTATCAATGTTTATTTGGGCTTACGCGTAGACATGAAAATTGGTTCATGAGCTTCATCATAGCTGAAGACGGTTGAGGATTGA
>CBMN010752558.1:0-10002 GCA_000582825.1 Hordeum pubiflorum
CACATCTAGCCAACCTATTTGTTGCTAAACCTAAATTGTTAAAGAAAAGTTAAAAATTGTTAGTTGCCTATTCACCCCCCCCTCTAGTCAACCATATCGATCCTTTCAAAAGTCAAAATGATTTTCATCACAGACGCACCAACTGTCCAGATTCGAAGGGAGCTAAAAGATCCCAGTGACACAAACTCTCACAATTAATTCGTTAACGCAATATCGGATGTCATCCACGTAGGGAGAGACCGATGAGACCTTATTCAAGCACGCCATCATCGCTACCACCTCAACCATGCTGCCGGGGTAACCAAATCTAATGTAAAGACAAATGAAACGGGTTGATGTGCACTCCTCTTGCCGCCAACTGAGTCCACCGAACAAGATGGAGGAGCGAGACCTATACCACGACAGGGAGGATACCCTTGACGGCAGCAACTAGGGTTGGAATAGGAGCCCCTCGCATGCGGTTGTGCTGGACACATGGAAAGTTAGCCGCAACTCAAGAAAGTTGGATTTATATCACGTTTTTTGAGAGATCCAACAAAATTGCTTGCCTTCATATCATAAGCACAAGAGGGGCAAAAAAACATGGCATGTGATCAAGAGATCACAATGAAAAGCTAGAAAATAAAAATTCCAGCAAGCTAATTTCTCATCCTGGGTCCCCTAGTCGGGTCTCTAAATAGCGCACGCCAGCCAGACGCCAAATCCCATTCTTCCTTTTGATGGCCGCCACCACTGAATTCACCAGGGAGCAAATTTATCTGAAAGTGAGGGCATTTCTCTCCTCCCAGATTTTCTAGGTGACCATGATCAACATTGTCTCAATATGCTTTCGTTCCTGAACACATGCCTTGGTGATCACCATGTGAGCTTGGTCGACAGAGCAGTTGGCCTCTCCCCAATCAACAAAGTTCAGGGAGTAGGAACCGAGACATCGAGAGGCCTTTTGCCATACTTCTCCAGGGCAATTCTAGAAAGGTAAACAGAGGATTCGAGCTAGCACATGCACATGGGACAGAAGCAGAAGTATCCATTTTCCTAGCCACTTTGTTGTAATCTATCGCTGCACCACGAATGGTCCTGCATGAGCAGTCAAGTGAACATTTTTGGCTTTTCTGACGCCCAGGTCAACCAAAACAGTTGCTTGAAATTCGGCATCATCGAACCATAGAATTGCATGAGATAGGCCGATCTTGTAGTATATTGGCCCGATGAATAGAATTTCCAACTGATGGAATCTGAAACGTCTGGTTAGAGGGCAATGTTTGCGGTGCGTTAGCTCTCTAGAGGATGATGAATTCATCAACCAAATCCTCATTTGCATGACAACACATGTCGTAAGTCCAGGTGTCGTTGAGCAGTGCAGATGCAACCATTCTGTTCTTCTGTCGTGAGCTCTTATACAATTTGGGGAACAAGGGTCATCAGGCCCATCCAACAGCAGTGCCAGAAGGAAGCGGTGTTGCCATTTACCAAAGTGACCAAAGTTGCAGAGGCGAAACGTTCTTGATCTTGATCGATAGTGTCATAAGGTAGCTCTGATCTAGACCACGCCTGCTCAGGGTTTATCCATGTGAACCACATCCAATACAAGCGCATAGCTCTGCTAAATCTTTCCAGGTCATGCACCCCCAGCCCACCATAGTCAATTGGCGTGACACCGTCCAGTTCACCTTGCAACTGCCCCCAGTAAGCCCCTTTTCTTGGGCTAGAGGAAAAGGTGCCACACCTTGTTGATCTCCTTGAACAACTTCTTTGGGGGCGTGGGCACAGTAATAGTGAAGGTGGGGATCACGCTCAACACGCACTGCACCTGCACCCTTCTGCCAGTGACGGACATGAGCTTGCCCTTCCCACCCGCCAGTTGTGCCCTTTTGTGATCAAGGATGAATTGCAGCTGCACCAGACACAACCTGGAAATAGAAATTCGTGACTCCAATTATAGTGGTGCCACCAAAATTCAGCAGGACCTTGCCCAAGTTGATTTCCTCGCATCTAACTGGGGCCACTCAAGAATTTGCTGGATTGACGCATATGCATGAGGCATGGCCGAAGAGCTGCAGGATTACCAAGAGGATGTCGATCTCTTCATGGTCTAGGTTGGCAAAGATGTCAGCGTCGTCTGCATACAGACTGATGCACAACTTGAGATATTTTCCTAGCAGGGTTGCCAGGATGCTCGAATTCGCAGCCTTAGAGATGAGGTCATGCAACAAATCAGTGGCAAGAATGAATAGTAGGAGCAGCAGTGGGTCAACCTGCCTCAGCCCGCGACAATGTGCAATCCGCGCGCCAGGAGATCCATTAAGAAGGAACACGGACGAGGAGGATGACAACATTTTGGCGATCCAATCCAGCCAGCAGGCACTAAAACCCAACGTTTGTAGCAACTCGAGGATGTACTCCCAGGAGACCAAATCGAAAGCCCTCGCAATATCCAACTTGATTAGGAGTGTCGACTTCTTCTTTGTGGTGTAACGAGCGCACACACTTTTGGACATAGAGATAATTTTCATGGATGCATCTCAACTTGAGGAAGGCGCTCTAGGCCGGCGATATGAACTCATCAATGACGCCAATAAGTCTAATGGACAAAACCATTGCAATGAGCTTGGTGATGAAGTGGACGTGGCTGGTCGACCTGAAATCTGCCAGGGGAGCAACACCACCCTTCTTGGGTAATAGCACCACCATTGTCGTGTTTATGTCCCCAAAATTCGATCATGGAAGGTGATGGAACTGATCGAACACATTAGTGACTTTTTCCTTGATTATTTGCCAGCTAGAGCGAAAGAAAACCCCGTTGAAACCGTCTGGTCCCTCCGTCAGCGATGCACGAACCACAACCCAGACATCAGCTTTAGTAAACTGGTTGTCCAACCCTCCTCCTTGAATGGATGGCAGCTCTAGCTCGTCCTAGTTGATCATGCAATCACAATGTTCCCTTGATCCCACAATCTTGCCAAAAGTTTTTCCTGCATATGGAGCAGATCTTTACATTGAAAAAGGACGTGTTTGCATCCCCTGCCAACAGCCAAGCAATCCTTGAATATTGACGTTTTCTTGCTCGGGCGACTGCCGCAAGCCCGATCATACGTTGCTTTAGCATCTTCTACAGGTTTATTCCGTCGGTGAAAGGCGCCTCCTCTCATATGCCGCATCGAGGCGAAGAATGATTTCATTGACGGTGTGAAACTGAATTCTTGCATCGCTGAACAGGGTGGAGCTCCAAATCTTGAAGTCACATGCTACGCTCTATGCATGTTGGTCTTGATTCTGACAAAGTCACAACCGCTTCCCCACCATGCAGTACCTCCACCTCGACCACTAGCCGTTGTGATTGAAAGCCTCAACAATAGTCGATCGACCACCTCCTGCCGCCCCTTGCTCATCGAGCTGCTGCTACCTGCTCATGGAGCCGCCGCTCCTCTTCCTTGATGATCGCCTCTGCCCAGCTCATTTGCGTGGTGTGTTGTGCGTGCAGGCAAAGCGTGGTGTGTGTGCGTGATATGGATATGCACGTGAATGTGATGCTACTACTTGTAATGGCCTCACATTTTGCTTTAGGACATGTTGCTGCTTGATGTGTTGTGCGACTAGGTATGCTTCTTCTTCTTGCTTGATGAACATGTGAAAAGTGAAAACTACTAAAAGCATGTCAAGTTGCAAAGAAGACAATTATTCTTGCTCACAATGTCGAGAGTTAGAGACGCAACTTTCAAATTTTACAATGTTTAGAATGTAATTGCTTAAAAGATTTGTGGGTATACATGTCATGTCAATTGCAACTTTCATTGATTGATATGCTTGGTAGCTGAAATACGTATTAATTTATATAATGCTCGTACCGTTTTCATATTGTTTAGACGTAGATATGAACAAGAAAGTTGAAAAGTGGAGCTGAAAAGAACCGAACGGCCGATTCCGTGTGCAGTTTTCCAAAATCTGATTTCGGAGGACGTGGAGCTGAAAAGAATCCCAAAATCTGATTTTGAAAAATATGGAGCCGAAAAGTGGCTCTAGATCGCCTCTTGGCCTCCAAATCCCAGAAGCAACGGTCGAACCCCTCGTTCTCTGTTCTCTCTCACGCACACTGCCTGCGGGCCCGTGCACCCGCTCCCCTCCCCTGATTACTGCAAAGTGCTCAAAACGCCCGGACCCTCCCGATACTGATTTTGAAACCTCATTCACAGGCGAGGAAAAAAAAAAAGGAAACCCTCTGATCTCCACCCTCTCCAATGGCCGCTCCGCCGCCGATGCTCACCCTGGCGGTGGAGAAGGGACCACGGGAGGGGGATACCCGGCAGTGCAGCGCGGGCGCCGCCCTCCGCGTCGGTCGCGTCGTCAAGGGCAACGATCTCGCCGTGCGCGACGGGGGAGCGTCGCAGCAGCACCTCGTCATCGAGTTCCTCCCGCCGCCCGGCGCCGGGTGGTCCGTCTCCGATCTCGGGTCCTCCAACGGCACCTTCCTCAACGGCAAGCCCCTCGTGCCCTCCGTCCCCGCCCCGCTTTCCCACGGGGACCTAATCAAGGTCGGCGATTCGACCGTGCTCGCCGTCTCCATCGCGCCTGATTCGGATCCCAAGCCTGTCGCCAACCCCAGTTCTAGGCGCTCCTCGCGCCAGACGGTTGCACCGATGGTGGCGGAGGAGAAGCCCGCTGCGGTTACCCGCCGTGGCGCACGGAAGAAAGCGCCGCCGGCCGCCCAGCACCCCAACGCGCAGAAGGAAGATCCAGAGGCAGATGGAGTGGCGGTGGATGAGAAGCCCCAGGTGGTTACGCGCCGGGGAGGACGGCAGAAGCTGGCTGCAGCGGAGCCCCTATGTGAGAAGGACGAGACTGTGGAGGCGCCACGACGTGGAGAGCAGAGGAAGCCCGTGGAGCCTTCTGGACCAGAGAATGACGAGGTGGGTAAGGAGGAGGCCACGGTGGTGACACGCCGTGGCAGACGGAAGAATGCTGCGCAGCCCCCTGAATCAGAGAAGGAAAAGGAGGAGGCCACGGTGGTGACGCGCCGTGGCAGGCAGAAGAATGCTGTGGAGCCCTCTGAACCTGATAAGAAAGAGGAGGAGAAGGCCACAGCAGTGACTCGCCGTGGCAGACAGAAGAATGTTGTGGAGCCCTCTGAACCTGAGAAGGAAGAGGAGGAGAAGGCCACAGCAGCGACTCGCCGTGGCCGGCAGAAGAATGTTGTGGAGCCCTCTGAACCAGAAAAGGAAGAGAAGGAGGAGGCCACAACGGTGACGCTCCATGGCAGGCGGAAGAATGTTGCGGAGCCCCCTGAACCAGAGAAGGGAAAGGAGGAGGAGGCCACAGTGGTGACGCGCCGTGGCAGACGGAAGAATGTTGTGCAGCCCCCTGAACCAGAGAAGGAAAAGGAGGAGGAGGCCACAGTGGTGACGCGCCGTGGCAGGCAGAAGAATGTCGTGGAGCCTCCTAAACCGGAGAAGGAAGAGGAGGAGGAGGCCCCGGTGGTGACAAACCGCAGAGGGAGGAAGAAGAATGTGGTGACGGACGCCCCTCCGCCATTGCCTCCGAAGATGAAGTCCGTAAGGGGCCGTGGCAAAAAGGCTAGTGCAAGCGACATGGTTCTTGAGGATGTAGAAGAGCAGGGAGGAAATGAGTTGGCTATATCAAGAGCTCGTCCTGGGGACCTGCTTGTTTCGACGGCATTGAAGGGCGTTAAGGCGCAGAAGAGGGATAGGGTGGCATCTGTGAATGGAGACACAGAAGGGGCTGCAGTGGCATTGGAGAAGAAAGTGCCAAAGGGGAGGGCCAGTGCTCAGCTTGCCGCTTTCGATAATGGTGCCAATGCGGCTGCAGGGGAGCCCATTGAACAGATGGATGAGGCTGTGGATGCAACACTCCGAGGGAGGCGGAAGAAGGCCTTTGAACCTCATAAACCAGAGAAGGATGAGGAGGAGGAGGCCATGGTGGTGACACATCGCCGGAGGCGGAAGAAGAACATGGAACCTCATGAACCAGAGAAGGAAGAGGAGGAAGAGAAGGAGGACGAAGCCCCAGTGGTGATGCACCATGGTGCAACAAAGAACAATGTGGCGGCAGTCGCTCCTGCATCACTGCCTCCAAAGAGGAAGTCTGCAAGGGGCCGGGGAAGGCCTACAAGGGCTAGTGCAATGAACACAGTTCTTGAGGATGAGGAGGAGGAGCAGGGGGGAAATAAGTTGAGTGAGTCAAGAGCACCCACAGGGAAGCCACCAACTTCGACGACAGTGAACAAGGGAGATAAGGCAGCAGCTGTGAATGGAGAGGTCAAAAGGACTGCAAAGGCGTTGGAGGAGAAATTGCCAAAGAGGAGGGCCGTTGCTAAGCTTGCTGCTTCGAACAATATCTCCTATGTGGCTGGAGCCGAGCCCACTGAAGAGATGGAGCAGGCTGCGGAAGCGTTGCACTACGGGGGACGGAAAGCCATGGAGCACCCTGAACTAGAGAAGGATGAGGATGCCACCATGGTGACGGGCCAGGGGGAGCGGAAGAGGGCTGCTGTGGTGAAGCGCCGTGTTGCCGGGAAAAAGGATGTGGTGGCAGTGATGAGGTCTGGAAGGGGACGAGGAAGGGTTGGAAGAACTAGTGCAAGGAATAACGTTCCTGAGGAAGACAGCATGGTGGTAGAAAAGGAAAATGAATTGCCTGTGCCAAGAGAGCAGGCAGGGAATCTGCCAGTTGCGACCGTGGTGAATGGAGGTGAGGATGGAGAAGTCAAAGGAACCAAAAAAGCAATGGAGTCCGAATTGCCAAAGGGGAGGGCCAGTGCCCAGTCTTCTTCCAACAACAAGTGTGAGGAGGAACAGGGTGGTGCGAACGGTTGTTCTAGAGTTGCCAGTGCCCAGTCTTCTTCCGATAACAAGGGTGGTGCGAATGGTTCTTCTAGAGTTGATTCAGGATCTAATGGAATCCCCAACACAACAAGCAAATACAGAGAGGTACAGTAAACATGCAAGTCAAGGAGGTAATATAGTTATCGAAATTCTCGAATGATGTACTTATCTTTAATTATCTGTTGCAGGATAGAAAACTGAAGCCGTACTCGACTCCCTTTGATGTCAGGCTGGATAGAGCTCTGAAGAAATACTCTGCATGAGTTACTGCTTGCTAAGTTTATAAGAGTTAAAAATGTGTTCTGATTGTGTGGATAGGCTCTGTTTCTACTCTGTGTAGGAAGAATGAGTCGTAGATTTGGAGTCTGAATCCAACTGAATTTTGTGTACATTGAAATGGAGATGCATGTTTCGTTCCTATGCCTGATACAGAAGTTCAAGAAAAAAATGCTTGTTTGCGTTTTTACTTTGCAAATGTTTTTTTGGGAAGATGATTTGGTTGTTATTCTTCGTCCCCTTTTCTATGTTCTTACATTTTTCCTCTATTCGTATTTTGTATGACAGAGGAGGGACTGAACTTGATGTGTGTGCTTACCGATAAGGTTGTCGTCAACTTGATTTGGCTGGAAGTTGACTGAGGCAAAGAAGGCAATATCAAGATAGTCCTATCTGCTACTCCTAAAAAAAAGACAACCCTGTCAGCTTCACAGTTAGGACTTGCCTGTTTCATTTTGATGTCTTCTTTCCTTGGTCCTTTTTTCTTACTCAAACTACAAGACTGACCAATGTTCAAAATATCGGTAACTGGTACGTACCATAACGGTTGAGTACTGAGTAGGGATAAATAGGCGAATTTTCCTGATAAATCAGTTAATCAGCTATTCGGTGACCAACTGAGTAGCGATTAACTAACCGAGATGCCGATTAACTGACCGATATTTGGAACAATGCTGACCAAATATCGTTCTTGGCTACACAGTTAGGACTTGCTGTTTCATTTCGATGTCTTCTTTCCTTGATCCTTTTTTCCTACTCAAACTACAAGACTGGCCAAACATCGTTCTTGGCTACTTTTTCGCTCAGACTGTCCAAATATCGTTCACTTGGTTTGACCGCTCATTCAATTTCTTGAGATGACTTTACTCATTCAGTTACAGGACTGACCTAGAGGAAACAACAAAGACAGGAGACCAAAGCAAAGGAAGGATGAAATTTGATATTTCACTAGATTACTAAAGATACTATGATCCCACTTGGAGCTATTCTTCAGAATATAGGTGCGAATCTTTTCAGTGTATGATGAAAAGTGGCTCTTGCACTCTTTACTGACTGCTATTACTTCAAAGTGCTCTGAGAGGTCTAACAACATTTCAGTTTATCCAATGTTCTTTGAACTTTTATCCAAGCCATGTTGCCCTAATATAGCCTTTTGTCAGATTTTCTCGTGTTTATTGTGAAGCCATATTTATGGCATGATCAAGACAGTCCTGGCTATAATACGAGACTTGAGCTTTGTAAATTATACTGATTTACGTAGTTCTGTGTTGAAAACTCTAGGAGATTCACTTCACTTCCTGTTACACATGTGAAAGTGTACGTAGGGACTGTGAACTCAATTTTGGTAGATTTTTTTTTAGATTGTCCACACATTTGTACGCATTGAAAACCCTAGGAGATTCACTTCACTTACTGTTAATCTTTAAATTCTGCGTGAGGTGCTGCTGCTGAAGATTGATTTAACTGTATTGAGTTTGATGTGTGGATAGGAGTCTACTTTGTCTAGGAACAATTTCGTGTAGATTTAGATTGTGGATCCAATTGAATTTTGTCTACATTGAACTAGAGAGGCATGTTCCTTGCCTGTGTTGTAAATAGAAATGCCAAAAAATTGCTTGCACGCGTCTGTACATTGCGAATAATTCTGAGAAAGATGGTTTGGCTATCGCCCTTGCTTCCATGGACCGTAGTATTTCTTACCAAGAGGGTTACTGAAGTTTATGCAAAGCGCCTACCGAGAAGGCCAGAGCCACCTTGATTTGGCCGAAAGTTGACTCAAGCAAAGATGACATGATCAAGACAGTCCTGGCTGCTTCACAGTTAGGTTTTCGTGTGCATTACAAGGTCTCGTCGATTTATGCTTTTATTCCTTGCATCATATTCTTTCTGAAAGAAATTAAGCATATCTTTTGTTGGCTTACTGTTCGTTTAAACTGACTGAATATAGTTCAATTGGTCTGACAGTTCATTCAAGTTCTTGAGATAACTGCTCATTCAGTTAGAGGAATATTAGAGAAAACACCAAAAGAAGGATATTAAAGGTGAAGGTTGTGATTGTCGCTATAGTTACCAGAGAAGGTAATATGATCTAAATTCTTCTTAAAGCAATTTTGCAGAATATAGGTGTGACATTCTTTCCAGTTATGATCAGAAGTGGGTTCTCATGCCCTGCCGGCTGCCGTTGATTCCAGAGATTGCTCTGGGTGTTCTTCCAAATCATTATAAATTTGTCATCCTCTAGTCCTTATTCTGCGGAGTAACATGATTTGTATATGTACTTCTCTGTCCATTGTCAAATTAAGAACATGGCGCTGAACCGTCGATTCGTCAAACTGCCGGGAAAACCTCAGTTCAATCCTAAGTATTCAGCAGACACCAGAAAGAGAAAAAAAGGAAATCTGCCACCCTTGGTTGGTTGGGCATCCAAGATAACCCGAATTCGAAACTGAATTTCACAGCTCGAGTTAAACTGAAATCTTGGTGTGTGGAATCAAATTTTGTGGGTTGAATGGTCTCCTACATTCGCTTGATTATGCAGCGTGAATAGTACTCTGCTAGTCCTGTTTCTATGAATCCAGCATCCACTGTTGGCTCCTCTTCCATAGCAGGATTTTTACTTTCTATGGTAAATCAGTTATTTGTTCTTAATCTTCTCATGCCAGCTAATTGGCGTACCTGAGATGCGAGTTTCACATCAAAGCTTGATGGAGTGATGCCGCAGCACACCGGCAGGAACAGACTGCAGGTTGTCGCTCCTCCCTTGACATAAACTTTCCCCAGGTTTGTATGTAACAGTAGCTGGAGTATCGGTTTCGGGCAGACCCACCATCTATTCCTGCATATATTACCCTAAAAAAATTCCTGCATGCGCGAACCAACCTGTGGTTGG
>CBMN010752559.1:0-12184 GCA_000582825.1 Hordeum pubiflorum
CATGTCCGTGCCTCTCGCGAAAGCAAAATTGTGCCTCTCACGAAAGCAAAACCGTGCCTCTCCAAAAAAAAAACAGAAAACGCGTCTTTTCGCGTCATCCAAAAGCTAAGGAAGACCGGTGAAAAACCGAAACACAAAAAAACCCGGGAACAAACCAATCTAAAAAGCCGAAAACACATGCGAAAAAATAAAAAATCCGAAGGGAATGCTAGCGCGACACGTGGCGGCGCGCGGGAGTGATCATTGGTAGGCTTCCGAGTGCTCCTCAACTAGTCGTTGCTCCCAGAAAAGTACCAATGGGGGTGTGCGGGCGGGGATTCGATCCCTGGTCGCCTCGATAGCGCAATGAGCTGCTAGCCACTACGGCACTTGCTTTCGTGGGTACAAGGGTGAAAGATCTGAGTTTTTTTTATTTCTTTGGGCTTTTTTTTTGCCGTGTCTTTCTCCGTTCGTGGTTACAAAGGATCGCGGACAACTTGATACATAGCCAACATTACTTTTCTTTTTCTTTTGTTTCTTTTATTTTTCTTCTCCATTTGTTCATTCTTTTTTTGCATTTTGTTTCTTCGTTTTCTTTTTCAATTTTCCATTTGTTTATTTTATTTATTTTTTAAGTTTTCATTGTTCTTTTGGTTATTACTTTTTCTATATGTCATCATTTTTCTAATACACGCCTAACATTTCCCCAATACAAATTATTATTTTTTGTAATACTTGGACAATATTTTTTCTATGCACAGTTTTAAATAATTCAAATTGTTTATTAACATTATTTAAATACAAGATTAACATTTATTGATACATGGTCAACATTGTTTTATACATTTTTAACATTTTTTAAATACTTGATAAATAATTTTGAAATAAAAAGATCACATTTTTTTGAATACATGGTCAACTTTTTTTCTATACACCTTTAACATGTTTAAACGCTAAATTTAAAAATTTCAAACACTTGTTTAACAATTATTTAAATGCATTATTAACGTTTTTATATAAATGATCAGACATTGTCATCATTTTTTTAATAAATGGTCAATATTTTCTCTACACGGATTTAACATTTTCGAAATGCTTGATTAACATTTTTTAAATATTTGTTTGATGTTTTTTCAAATGTTTGATTAACTATTTTATATACATGATCTAATTTTTCCTCAATTTTTTAATACATGGTCAACANNNTTTCTATACACATTTAACATTTCCTAAATGCTTGAATATCATTTTTGAAATACTTTTTAAAAAAATTTAAATGCTTGATTAACATTTTTATATACATGATTTGAAATAAATGACATTTTTTAATACATGATCAACAATTTTTCTATTTACATTCAACATTTTTCCGAATGCTTTATTAACATTTTTCAAATACTTGTTCAACACTTTGTAAATACTTGTTCAACATGTTTTCAAATGTTTTTTTAGGGTGTTTTTGTAATATATATTTGGACTATTTTAAAGTATAACAAAATTATAAAAATAAAGTAAAAAACAAATACAGAAAACAAAAAATAAAAACAGTAAAAAGAGCTTGTGTCCTGCCGTGCGTGTGGGCCGGCCCGGGGCTGTGGCCCCTTCAGCAAGTACGAAGGCGGAGTCGCTGAAGGGGAGAGATAGGGACGCCCCTTCTCATGCCCTAGTCAGGAATGGTTTTGTTTTTGATACTTCGGGAACTTTATTGAATTAAAATAATGTTACATCATCCATCATCCACCTTACAATTGATACCGGTGACTCCTGAATCCACGTTGAAGGTGGAAACGAGACCGCTAGCCTAGCTAACTCGTGGGAGACACAATTCGCCTTCCTCGAGCAGTGGGCGAAAGTAACCGAAGTATAACCTATGGATAGGATTCTACAGTCGACATAAATAGCAGCAGCTCCGGACGACGTGAAATCTCCGTTGTTCATCGTCTCAATCACCTCCGCACAGTCCGATTCGATGACCAAATTATTAACACCAAGTTGCTGCGCCAGCAGTAAACCATGCATTACAGCATAAGCTTCAGCCGTGGCTACATCTGACACGTGTTCGAGCTTCTCATTTGAGGCAGCAATGAAACCTTCCTTCTCATCTCGCAGTATAGCTCCAACTGATCCTTGCACAAGTTCAGACTGGAAAGCCGCATCTACGTTTAGTTTCACAAATCCTTCCATTAGCTTTGTCAAATAGCACCCACGTGTGAAAGCTTCGATCTGTATAGATGGGTGGGCTCATGTAGGAATTCTCCTTGCATTGGTTTAGGCTCTCTCCAGAAGTTTTCAGCAGTTTTTCTTTCAAATTTTTAATTTTTGTTATATATTTCCATTTTAAATTCATCAAAAAAAAAATCAAAGTCCCAACCATTTTCTAAATCTGCACAAAATTTTCAAAATTTTGAGCCAATTCCAAATTCACGATTTCTTTTTTAATCCATACACATTTTACAAATCCTTGAGCATTTTTTCAAATCCACGAACATTTTCAAATTTGTGGTTATTGAGATTTTTCTGAACTAACAAAACTTTTTTCAATTCGCCAATGATTTTTCAAATTCCTGATTTTTTAAAATTCAGGCACATTTTCGAATCCATGAATATTTATGAAATTATGAACATTTCTTAATCTGGTGAACAATTTTTAAATCATTATTTTCTTTTTAAAATTTCATGGATTTTATAATGCTGGATATAAGAGATTTTTAATGTATTAAAAACATAATTGTTTTTACTTTTTGCATGAGTAGTATGCTACATGCTGCCGACGGAGCAAGCATGTCAATGCCGAGCGAGCTAGCGAAAAGCGACTGTGAGAGCTATCTGGGCAGAGGCCCGTTAGCGCGTCAACAATGCTACATCAACGGATTCTTACGGGCCTTTTACAGGGTAAATTTGAGTTGGCAAAATGTGATTGGATTACTGAACTTTCTCCCCCCTGATTTCAAGGAGGGTGGGCCCCCCTCCCCCCCCCAAAAAAAATCCAATCACACTTTGCCAACTCAAATTTACCCTGTAAAATGCCCGTAAGAATCCGTTGATGCAGCATTGTTGCCGTTAGCGCGTGTGAGCGCCAACCACTCCCGTCTTAAGGAATTAAAGATGGAGAAATCCAAAACGGTGCCTTAAGCGCCACTTGCCGAGCCAATGCTCACGCACGTGGTCTGTTTGGCACGAGCGACCGCTTGATTGATTGCTGGACCCACACCTCGCTCGAGACGCCTTGCTCAATATTGCTTCGCTCGCTCGTATATTTGAGCTTGACTACCAATGTTTGACCATTGACATTTCAAAAATTTAATCAAGTACATGAACGTGAAAAAATTCAGGCATTAGTAAAAGTTCATGAATTTGAAAAAAAAAATCGTGAATCACAAAAAAGTTCATCGATTTAAAAAACAAATCATCAATTCGATAAAGTTTGTGCATTAGGGAAAGTTCATGAATTTCCAAAAGTTCACAAATTTCAAAAAAAAGTTCATCAATTTCAAAAAAAGTTCATGTATTTGGATTAAAAAAATCCTAAATAGGGAAAAAATCGTGCATTAGAAATAGTTCTCGAATTTGAAAAATATCTTTTAATTTTTTTACAAAAATCATTAATTTAACAGAAAGTTAAGATTTGGAAAAAATTAGTAAGAATGAAAAAATGGAAAAAAAAGAAGAAGAGAAAATGAAACAGAAAAAATGAAAAGAAAAGAAAAGGAAAAATAAAAGGAAAAGGATAGAACCGGAAGGAAAACAAAAAAAACATGAGCGGAACATTCTAGAATGTTCACGAAATCGGGTGGAAAAGAAGTTGAACAATACCTTGTACATGGGGCTGCCAAGTATGTAAGCTGCACCGGGGCGTATCTTTCAGTCTCCGGACACTCTCAGCGCAAAGATTTTGGAGGCAAGATATTTGCCTTCGTCTGTTTTTTTAGAGGCACAACTAGACAACCAACCCCCTCAAATTTGGAGAGCTACAATGGAGGGAATCAGGGAAATGAGGTATTCACAAACGGTTTGATCCGTCGAGTTGGAGATGGCAAGCACAATGAAATTTGGTAGCAGAACTGGTTACCTAGACACCATGCGGCCTATCGCTTGCATGGTTGCTGACCGCCCACAAGTGGCGAGCAAGTTGATTGTTGAGATTGCGGCAAGGTGGAAGAGCAAAACGTCACGGAAGTCTTTCTGCTTTTTGATGCCTTTTTGATCCTAAATATTCCTTTAAGTACACGTCAGATCGATGATTTCTGGGCGAGGGGGCGTGACAAGAAAGGAGTTTTTTCAGTATGATCGGCCTATAAAATGCCGGTGACAACCAAAAATTATAGAGAAGCATGGCTTGAGGGTCGTGCTGACACTTCCGACAATGGAAGAGAAGAAAAGAGTTGGACAAAAGTTTGGAAAACTAATGTCCTATCCAAACTAAAAGTGTTCCTACGAAGATTAGCTCAATGCTCATTGCTTACAAATGATGTTAGAAGTCATAGAAATATGTCGACGACATCTTGTTGTGCTATATGTGGCAATGAAGACTAGTGGATGCATTCATTGTTACTTTGCACTATGGTGTGATGTGTGTGGTCTCTATCAAATAGTGAGCTAGTGGAGCACATGTTGTCATCAGCTGAGTCTAATGTAAAAAATTGGCTTTTTTCACGATGGATTCACTATCACATGCAAATTTACTAAGATGATGGTGACCCTCGTGCTATATGGACTTATCGTCGGAAATTAATTCACGAAGGTGATCATCAAAGCCCTATGTCAGCACATATGTTCATCAAAAGGTTTCTCTCAGACCTTGAGTTGGCGATGCCACCTAAATCTCAGCATAGTGACAGGATGATCCCTGCTCAGCCACGGAGATGGATCTCTCCTTCGACTGGTGTATTTAAGATAAATGTCGATGAGGCTGTCAGTAAGGCGAACAAAATTGGTGTTATCATCTCAATATGTCGTGATGAGGTATAGGTTCACCAGCTCTAGTTCTTCATGGAATGATAGGTGCTTGAAACGCTTGCTTGCCGTGAGGCACTCTCGCTTGCTAAAGATCTTCTTCTTCAGAATATACAGATCACATCCGATTGGCAAGGAGATGTCCCGGACATTAACGATGGCACGAGTGGAATCACTGACTCGTGGTAAAAGAAATCAAAGACTCAATGAAGGATTTTGCTTCTGCTACTTTCATGCATGAAGGGTGTCTATCCAATATGGAAGCCCACAGTCTATCTAAACATCCTTTACATCTAGTTGAGGGTCGCCATCTGTGACTTATAAACCCTCATGATACTTTAAACATTGATGTAAAATTGAGTTTTGAATAAAGTAAAGTATGTTTACCCCTAAAAAACAATTTAGCTTTATTTGGCGCTATAACCGTCAAACAGGAACTGGCTTAGAGCATCTCCAATAAAAGATGTGTATTTGGAGATGTAAATATAGGTGTTGTATAATTTATATCACCAAAAAGTATTTTTTACATCACCAAAAAAGTCTCAATTTCAACAGATGATGTATATTTGTGATGTAAAACTAGTGGAGGATGTGGAGGATGAAGGCGGCTGGATGTGGAGCCCACCGAGCTCCATTTCCTCCGCAGCCAACTCGAGCGGGCGCACCTCGAGAATCCTCGACGGCGTCACCATGGGAGGACGAGCGCGGGGGCGGCGGCGACGACCGCGGGGTAGGAGGAGGCGGCCATGGTGGCCTGGTGGCGGGGGCAAGGTGCAAGAGCTGGCCAAGCCGGCGGGGAGGCGCCGGATTTGGCTGGATTCGGCCGACGGCGACGACGAAA
Organism: Hordeum pubiflorum; assembly: GCA_000582825.1. NCBI lineage: Eukaryota > Viridiplantae > Streptophyta > Magnoliopsida > Poales > Poaceae > Hordeum > Hordeum pubiflorum. Next base: position 5,774 of record CBMN010752559.1, read on the forward strand.
AGGGGATCAACAGTTAGGAACTTTCATTTTGGGGGTTAGGTTGGCGCGCGACTGGTGGTTTTGCACGTGGGTTTACATCTCCGATAAATTTGCATCGCGAAGTGTTGTATTTTACTCCCTCCGTTCCAAAATAAGTGTCTAGAGCTAGTACAAAGTTGTACTAAGCTTGAGACACTTATTTTGAGACGGAGGCACTTGAAGCGGGTGATGTAAAAAATTATACATCTACATCATTCGTTGAAGTAGCGTTTTGAGACCTCGGTGATGTGAAGTACTACCTTCGTCCCATAATCTAAAACGATTTTTTTACAAGATAATCTAAAATGTTTTTTGACACTACACCAGTGTAAAAAAAAAGTCCTACATTATTTATACATCTACCTCATCTATCATCTATTATTAGAGATACTTTTAAAGAGGAGCTCCCCTCTGGAGCATCTATCAAGACAGACAGGTGGGCCTGGCGGATCGGTACGCTGGTGAAATTACTGCTCCCGTCGCCGCGCTGGGGTCGAATCTCGGCCCCCGGCCCCGACACGGTCGCACCACCTCACCACGAGCTCCCTCGATATCCCCTCCGTCTCCTCCCCCAACCCCTCTGCTCTTCTCGCCTCCATCCCCAACCAGGACCCCCTGATTCGGCGAGGCTCCAATTCGGCCGGCGACTCGGATCTCCGCGCGGGGTCGCAGCGGCCATCCGTCAGGACTCGCAAGCCATGGCCGCCGTCTCCGCTGCCGATCCCGCCGTCGCCACCTCCACCTGCGCGCACTGGTAACCTTCCTTTCCGGCCTCTCGCGGCACCCTAGCTCGTCTGTCTCTTATTTGCTGCTGGCTACGAGTTCATCAGCTAGTAGTCCTTTTCCCCCCTCTTTGCGATGCCAATTCATGAGTGAGTATAGCGCTTGGGGGGCATGTCTTCTGCTTTGTGGATTACTGACCATGGTTCTTCTCCGCGAATTTCTTCAGCAACCGAGAGGTCCCGTCTCCGAACATCGCGCTGCATTCTGCGCACTGCGCTCGCAACGTTCATTTGAGGTGTGAGCATTGTGGAGATATGGTCCCAAGGAAGCACATGGATAAGCACTATGATGATAACCATGCTCCAGTAGGTTCCCTTCCCACATTCTAATCGTATGTAGAATGTATTCGTTTGATTTTTGATAGCCAGGCATGTTTTCATTCCCCTCGTGGTGTTCTGATACTGCTCAATCTAATATCTTGCATAAATTCATCACATAAGCCCACATTACCATCAAAATCGATCCAACATAGTCTAACTGCAGCACTACGGTAACCACTAACCTGGGTGCCAGGCTGCCAGCAAAAGACACAGTGATTTGATCATCATGTCAGTGTCTTATGCTTGCGTGGAAAACATTCATTCATATAACCACTGGATAGATAAAAAAGACGGCAACAGATATACATCTTACTGGATTTGTCTACTTTCTGTATTACTAATCGTAACACCACTAATCATCAGATATACGTACATCTTACTGCATTTGTGTACTTTCTGTATTACTAATCTTAACACCACTAATCATATACCTATATTACGGATACAGGTGAAGTGCCCGCGCTGCGAACAAACTGTGGAGCATGAGCTGTGGGATCTTCATAAACGCTTACAGTGCTCACAAAGGATGCTTGTGTGCCAATATTGCAAGTTTGAACTACCCGCAGCTGACATTTTTGAGCATCAGGTATGAATGTATTCATCATGTTAAGTTATTACTCTAAAAACTGGACAACATTCTTTTCCCAAAAACATTAAGCCACACAGATATAGTCCATCTTTCTCTAACTATATCAGTTATGCTATACAGGATGTATGTGGAAATCGAACAAAATATTGTCAACCTTGCAACAAGGACATCAGACTTCGGGAATGGATTGGACACGAGCTCCTACTCCATTCAAAAACTAATGTCGCTGCAGAATCTTCAAGGTAAAAGCATGGGAACTTTCTATTCGTGCACGTGCCTCATTTATGTAGACATGATTCATTATAAATTTCAGTTAGAACAGTGCTTCTTATTATTTTCAATTGCGGCTTTTAGACATAGATAATCCAGTTATATGTTTCATACATATGTGAAAATAATGCCGTCCAGTACCTCGGCATAGGGATTTAAATGCTTGGTCTGCCAATAAAATTCAGTATTTCTATTGTCACAGCCAATGCAATTTGAGCTTGCCTTCTGATAGATCTCAAATTCCAGTGACAGATCCATGATGGAAAAAGAAGAGGGTGCCCGTCATGAGCAAGTACGACCCGTTTTCGGTTTAACATACAAGCAACTGCTCCTCACAATTGCAGTAACTGGACTTGCGGTTCTGATTGGATCCATTCTGTTCCAAAGAAGGATTGGAAGTTCCGAAGCCTAGTAAAGTTGTAATGATGTCCACCGCAACAATGTAGATCTCTTTTGTATGCCTTTTAGATCTTAATGCATAAGTTCTTCCAAATCAATATCAGAGCTTATTCCTCGACTAATGTTCAGAATACAACCGTGTAGAATATCAGAAATGTTTGCCAATAAGAAAAAAAAATATCAGAAATTACCTGGTCGATAAATGTACTGTGCCTCACAATATATACTAATATGATACTTCCTGATGGCAAGAAAGTATTACAAATTAGCTTACAGGGGTTCATATCCATTTCTTTTCTTGCATTCATCAATCTGTTGATAATGACAGCTCCTTTTCGGTTTTGTTGCTCAATGTTACTTATCTCATCAATCATTTTGACAAACTGAACCCGTTAGTCTTTATGCAAGATGTTTAAAGTTGATCACTAAATTAATTGAAGCAGCTGATAACACATTAGCTCGGTCTGAAATGCTACAAACTAAAAACTCACAGGACTCTTCCCCTAAAATATGAGATGCACTCATGAAGGGGAAATAGGCTATAAGCTTTCTGTTTACTAGAACAGCCAGGAACTACAACAATCCCAAAATTCTTCTATGTTGTAGGTTGATTTTGGCAGGGCCCCTTTCACAAACGAAAAGAAAGGCTCTATTTCCTAACTAACCGATGTTGCTTCTTTAAAGCGCTTGCAGTAAATAGCCTATATGTGGACGGATCCATCTCAGTGATCTTCCCAAATTGCTTGTCATAGAAGCCCCATAGCTCGAACCTGTTTCAAATCAAAACATCAAGGATTAGTGTCAGTATGTCAAACGGATGGCATACTAAACACCGGTGTCGGAAAAAAAGACATACCAGTATGCTAAGAACTGAAATGGAGCATACTTGCCGTAGATTTTATCCAATTCCATATGAACAGATTTTATGGTGCTTGCAATCTTATGACACTGCACGAAATTCCATACATAGATGACACACTGAAACGGTGAAAACCCATGAACACTGAAGCAAGGTTGTAGAGGAAAAAAAGCACCTGCTTTAAATGCCTAATTGTCTCGGTATCAGCTGGGATCACGTGGAAAAATCCCATGCACATGAGCACATTGGCACGAGTGAAAGGGCCAAATCCAGAGATAGTAGATAACTCGTCATTCAGCCTTTCGTAGGTAGGCAGGATAGTAGAAAGCTCTTTTGTAGCTGGTGAAGACATTTTGCGCATCTCTTCAAGATTTTGTGGGCATACCTTTCCTTCCACAATGCTGCGTGCAAGCAACACAATCCGCTCCGCTCGATACCCAAGGTTACAGCGCTTTGCTAAAAAGTCTTCATCAAGATTAACCAATTCTTCTGGAGTAGGGAAATCTCCAATACAATCTTCCAAGCTGAGCTCTGAAGAATCAAAGGACTGACATGCACTGCCTGTCTCTTCAGGTGCAACTTGGGGCAAGCTAGCCAAAATTTCATCCGTTTCCAAATGTGTTATGACATTGCTAGTACCGGTTGCTACTCTTGCATCCTCCGCAGTTTCTACTCTTGGATCCTCTAAGCACTCCGACTCGGTAAATTTTGTTTCTAGCTTGACACGGACATTCTGATTCTTGCTGCGCTTCCTTTTAAGCTCCCTGATTGGAGGTGTCCTTAACTGAAGATCTTCAGTACCAGGTGAACGTCTCAGCTCCAACTGAAGCTCGCACAGCGCAGTAGCCATCGACAATGTCCTTGTCCATCTGCAGGTCAATAGCATGACAATATAAGATACTCAGTACTATTTTGCAAATGCAGTTAAAGATGCTGCAAAACTGCGCACTTCTGAATTCTGATGCTCAATTGCACAGCTGCATTTTGTTTTCGAATGCTTATTATGACCACAAGAACACCACATCCCAAAATCCGCACGCACATACAGAGGGAAAGCAGAGGGAAATAGAGACTGAGACGTACTGGCAATTGCAGAGGAGGATGCACTTGACCATGTCCTCGAACAGCGTGGGGGAGCGGAAGATGCGGCCGAACCCCGCGTCCCTCGCGGCGGCGTGCGTCGCCTGGAACTCCGCCACCACCCTGCCGTCCTCCTCCGACAGCCGCAGCATCCGCCGCACTTGCTCCTGCCAGTTAAACCCAATGCTCAATCACTTGTTTTTCTTCTCTGTACTCCATTGACAGCGCCTACTTACGAGGATGCAGTCCTGGTCGAGCGGGGAGAGGGCGTCGGCGCCGAGGAGGGAGACGAGGAGGGCGCGGGAGGGGCGCGCGGGGTGGCGGGAGACGCAGGCGAGCAGGGACCTGGAGCGGTCGGAGGCGAGGCGGAGCGGGCGGAGGAGCGAGCGGGAGGCCGGGTCCCAGCGGTTGGGCGCCATCATGAACAGCCCGTGGCTGCACACGGCCGCCTCCAGGTCGAACGGCGCCGCGCCAAGCGGGAGCTCCAGCTCCAGCTCCACGCGCGCGGCGGGGCCGCCCTCTGGGGTCGCCGGCATGGCCGTTTCCTGGGTGCCGGGGAGCACGCGGGCGGCGGAGAATCGGGAACGGTCGAATCTGGTCAATATGCCTAATACGTGCGGGCTAGGGTAGTGATTATTAGCAGTGTGTGTGTGTTTTTCTGTGTCTTTCGGTCTTTTTTCCGTGGGAATACAATTGCATACAACTAAGATTTACAACTATTTTGAGTTTAAAAAATTGTCAAAAACTTGAGTTCTAAAAAGGATTTACTAATATATTTTGTATTCCCTCCATTTCATAATGTAGTGCGTCCGCGCTTCATAAGATCTAAGTTTGACCATACATTTAACCAACGAGACCGATTGCGACGCGACCAAAATTATATCACCGAAAATATGAATTCAGTGGTATAGTTTCTGCTACCGTCTTTGATTAAATGTATGGTCAAACTTAGATTTCGAAAAACGCGGACGCACTAAATTGTGAAATGGAGGGAGTATTGATTACAACTTTGCTATCTTATGTTCCAAGGCAATCAAGTTCTTTTCTGACATCATCAAGCTCCCTAGACTAGTGATTTGCAACAAGTATCATGGGCAAGAGCAGATGCACATCGTCGGTGGAGATTGGAGAAGGTATTAGAATTAATCATATGAAGAAGGCTCTCGCCCCGTACAAAAAGACTAAACAGGAGACTGGAAAAAAATCTACTAGATGGGGACCAATCCGAAGACACACGAAAGCCATGCAACCGCATCCCTTATAGGTCCGTTCAGGTCTGACCAATTTGATGTTCAAATGCATAGCGCACGATAGCGTGCGTCTGATCACATAGCGTCCGATCATAGCCAAAAACAAAAAAGATAAATATGCATGGTTTTTACATGTCCGATCACAAAAAATACCAGTTCGACTATTCGTGTAAAAAATGGATTTTCTGTCCTGTTGAACTGACAATCCAAGCATCCACGCTCACTCTACCGTCGCCACCTTCTCTGTCGCCTCCTTCGTCATCTCCAGCTGATTCTTCATGCACGTCAACATTCTACATTGGACGGCTTGCACGATCATTCTTGCATCATCATTCAAATCCTCCATCTTCATGGTCAACATCTTCAAAAATTCTGAAGCGGCTGCAATCTCAAAAATCTTCTCTTCGAGCATGGCCTTCTTCTCTTCAAGCTTGACCTTCTTCTTGGTCGTCGCCATCAAGATGTTAAACCTCTCGGCCTTACATACCTCCTTGATGTCGGAGCGCTTGACATATGCCTCCTTCTTCTTCGTCAAGATGTCCCCAAATCTCTCCGTCATCTTAGTCGTTGCCCCGTATCGATGTCACCCACGATAGCAAAGCCGCACCCACCGACTAAACGACTGGAACCGCCACCAGCCTCTAGGTCGCTGAATCCGCAGGAGACATCGAGCTGCCAGTTGGTGGAGGGGGCAGGGATGGACATTCCTCACGACGGGGAGCTCTGGGCGTCAACAAAAAGGAGGACGATGGTGGGGTGAAAGGGATCGAGATGGACCTAGAGAGGGGGGGGTGAATAGGTACAATTACAAATTTTAATTATTACTTAGCAATTTTAGGCAAT
>CBMN010752564.1:0-10395 GCA_000582825.1 Hordeum pubiflorum
CTTGGGGACGCCTTAAAAACCATGTAGCTGCCACCGTTTTGATCTTCTCAGATTTAAAACTGCCATCAAAAGTGGTTCGTTTGCCACCCCTCTCCCAGCGAACGGTCGCCAGATAGGATTTCCGTAAAAAATATAATATCATGAAAATATTTTTCAAGACAAATCTATACATATGATCTTCAAATGGAATAATTGAAATGATACTCATTGTCAAAAGTTTTAAATTTTTGGTTGGAGGCATGTCGAAAGCGTTACTTATTTGTGATTATGGAGGAAGTGAAACATTCTCTCTCTTGCACTAGTGGTTGTACTTTATTCAATTATTGTCTGTTGGGGTTTGTTTTGTTATGTTGCAATTGACATGTATTTTCACATTTTAGAATCTGGTAGACTTAGCTGGTTCAGAACGTGCTGCAAAGACTGGTGCAGAAGGTGTGAGACTTAAGGAGGGTTCCCACATTAACAAAAGTCTAATGACTCTCGGAACAGTAATCAAGAAACTAAGTGAAGGCATAAAGGGCCAGGGGTAAGTTAGAAACTTCTTACGATGACTCAAGTTGATTTAATTCCCCCTTTGGGTTCATTTAGTAATGGATTTCGTAATCAGGGGGCACGTTCCTTACCGAGATAGTAAGTTGACAAGGATATTGCAACCTGCTCTGGGTGGAAATGCTAACACAGCTATCATTTGTAATATAACACTTGCACAGGTATGCTATATTAAACATCTCCCTATCTCTTATTGACCGGTTCCTATATTGCTTGGTATTAGAGGTGGAATGCAGATATTAGGTGTTTTCTCTTCTCTCACTTACTGCATATTTGGACAGTAAAGTATGAACCACAAGTATTCATCATTTCTTGTGCATTGCTATTGTAATTTCAATTGTTTATTTTGTTTGTCGGTTAATTGTATGGTGGTGGAAATTTAAAATGATGATCATGACATCCTCTTTGGTCATGACAATGGATTCCATTTCAATTTTAATTTTAGGTATTGCATCATAGGTCTGTCAGTAGTCGGCTAGCCGCAACTATTACCTTGTCATGTACTCATGTGCTTGATTGGTGAACTGAACATTTACAATAATACCATTAATCAAAATAAGATTTGTGGGGAATTCTCGAGTGTAAATTTAAAAGAGCAATATTAACATAATGGTCGCTTCGCAATTATGCATTGCAGCTTATAGGCTAGTACTCCCTCCGTAACATAATATAAGATGTTTTTTGACACTGCCATAGAATCTAAAAAGGTCTTATAAAATGTTACAGAGGGAGCATATGATAACCCTTTTACATAAGGGAAGCCAGTTTTTCACAATGCTTCCATCGAAGAAATTCGCACATATATTTCTCATTGTTAAGTGGAGAAAAACGGGTGACGGGCCAGTTCGTTGCGGGATAGTCTTTAAGGACATTGGTATTTTTTTCTTCTGTAAGTTAGGAATGGACAAATATGTTACATATGTGTTATTGTGTTGGCGGTGGTGTAGTGGATAGAACTCCCTCAGCTTTAGAAGACAAATTGTGTTACTAGATCTTTTTATTAGCGGATTCTGACTTAATGATTATCTTCTATGTGTTCCTTAAATGCTCTACTCCTTAAGTGATGTGAATATTCTAGAACTTAAAAGGGCAACCCGGTGCACTTAGCTCCCGTTTGCGCAGGGTCCAGGGAAGGGTCCGACCACTTTGGGTCTTTTGTATGCAGCCTTTCCCTACATTTCTACAAGAGGCTGTTTCCAGGACTCCTTTTCCTACATTTCTGCAAGAGGCTGTTTCCAGGACTTGAACCCATGACCTCATGGTTACAAGGCAACAACTTTACCGCTGCGCCAAGGCTCCCCTTCATGTGAATAATCTACAACCATGCTTAGAAAATACTCCCTCTGTAAAGAAATANAAGAGCGTTTAGATCACTAAAGTAACAGAAAGTGGACATTACGGAGGGAGTACTAGAGTAACAGAAAGTGGACATTTGAAAAGAAGCTCAAAAATAGAGAGAACAGTCATTCTTACAAAGTTTCAATTCTTTATTTGCTGCAATTTTTTGGCATATGTCCTCGCAAATTATTCACTTTATTTGTACTGTAGATCCATGCAGATGAGACTAAAAGCAGCTTGCAATTTGCTAGTAGGGCATTACGTGTTACAAATTGTGCAGAAATCAATGAGGTAATGACATATTTTTTAGTGTCAATCAAATTGCGTTTTCCTGATTAATTAAGGTGTTAGAAATGCATAAATGTTTACTCCACGTGTATGTATGCAAATACAGATTTTGACGGATGCCGCTCTTTTAAAGCGCCAAAGGAAAGAAATCGAGGAACTTCGAGCAAAACTTAAGGTATGTATTAAAAAAAATATGTTAAGTCAATGCATCTTAAACCTAAAAAAATGTATGCCTGCGGCCACAGAACTCTCAAAGTGAACACTTGGATGAAGATGTTTTGCACTTGAGGAACACCCTGCTACAGGTCCCTTTCTAATTCTTAAGCACATCTTATCTCTTGGTTGTAGGGTATAGTGCCTTAAATAATCTGAGTACTGTTTTCAGAGTGAACTGGAAAAAGAGAGAATTGCTTTAGAGTTGGAGGAGGAAAGGAAAGCTAAAGAGCAACGCGAGAAGAGGTTGCTTCAGCAAGCAAAAAAAATCGAAAATCTTAGTTCGTTGGTTTTAAATTCAGAGAGAGATGATAGGGCCATTGTTTCTAGTAAGGTCAGTAAACATTTCCTTTATCTCATATGTACTAGTAGACATAACAAGCTGCCCCATTTAGACAGCGGAACAACAATGTAGACCTACCTCTGATGTCTTTATATTTGCTCCTTGAACAGAACAAAAGAAGGCAAACATGGTGTGCTCGACCCCTGTCGAATGAATTCGGTGTCGAGGTATAATGTACTGTAACATGTTAAATTCATCATTCTGAAAATCTAAAGGTACAATGTTCTTTTTCGGTTGCCATAGCATCATGGGCTGATTGTTCTCATATCATTTACAAAATGTTAAAACAACTAACCCAAAATATTCACTTGGATGCCCTTCTTTGTGTGTACTTTGACTTCACTTGTCTCCTGTTCTTTAGTTCCTGGTATAAATTACATATGTGACATTCCATTTTTTGGTACTTCATATGGATACATGACATATACTTTTGTAAATGTTCATGTTATAGTTTTTTTTTCATGTTCAGTCCATGACAGAACCTCATCAAATTTATAGAAGACTACATATGTTGTTAAGATATCTTTTGGGCATCTCTACAAATATCCAGGTTCAAGAACCTGCTGAACACGGCTCTGCAAGCAGCTCAGTTCGTGACGAGCGTAACATGGCGATGCCCCCACGTTTTGAAGAGCTAATGCAAGAAAACTACGCCAGCAATGGCGAGCCTTCTGCTCATGGTTGTTCATTCACTGATCTATCGAATGAAGATGTTTCTCTTCCTGATGCACGTGCTTTGTTGCATGTTACCAGCAGAAGAAAGCCAAGTACAATGGTGTGTGACTCTCATTTTGTATTAGTGCAACATATCACTATTGAAGTTTGATTGGAAAAGTGTTTCCACATTTTTTTATTGCAAATACCTTCTGAATTTTGAAATACATTGTCTTGACAGAAGAAATCAGATCAAGAGCAACTTAGGGGGTCAGTGCCTGAACTACCCCAAGACCCTAATGAGTGGAAAGATGCCATGCTAAGTCAAGAACCTAGTGGCTTATCTGCTCGAGAGTCCGAGGCAATTCTTGTCATTAAACAACTTCAAGACCAGGTGCTAGTCCTTTTTCTATGATTTCCCTATTCTGAAATGTGTTTCCAATAAGTATTTCTGGAAATCCCAAGTAGGTAAACTCGCTGGAGTTAGAGAAGAGTTTGATTCAAAATAACCTGGACGATGTTCTAGAGGTGGCAACGCAGCAGAAGGCTTCTTTCAGTGAGAAGTATGAAGAGGTGAATTATCTTATACTGTACTATTATATTTGAAATTCGAACATATCCAATATGTTACTTCCCTTTGGGTACCAGGTAGCTTTGTTGTCTTGTCAGACATCTTTTATGATCGATATATTTGCCTATTAAATCATGAGGTAACAACTAACACGCAGTTTGGTCCTACTTTGGTCTGTCAACTATCGCCTGTTGCTGAGTTTGCTCCCTTAATTACAAAATTGCTGTGTACACAAATTTGGCCAATGCTAGTCCTTCTGCACAGCTGCCATCAAATGTGGGCATGCTGACTCAGTTTAAAGACAACTTTCTGACTCACCACAAGAGAAGTGGCGAGAATACCATCATCTACTTCTTAGAGTTTATGCTGTCTTGTGTGGACTATTTGGATTTCATCAAAATCGGTTGTTACAAATCTTTTACAACAAAACCAAATTCTGGTTCGGTTCTTGCGTCTTGCATGTGCTGCTAAGGACTAAAAAGAGCTGTTACAGATATTTAGTGTTTGCACTAAGTGATTTAAGAACGACCACCAACGGAGGAAGTCCTCAGGGTGATGAGGGCCTGGGGGGCACGTTGATAGTGACGGCATGGACAGTGAGCGACCGTCCTCGATGGCTTCCATCTGCTTTCCGGTCGTGGTGAGCATGGTAGGAAGGATGCTGAAAAGGAACTTGGAGAAGGAGATCTTGCTGACCATGATGGCAAAGGTGCCAATGAGGAACTTGTGTAAGGGGTTCTTGCTGTTGACGGCGATGGTGAGGTTGCGCACTTGCGCTGGAGGGCGAGCACAAGCAGGAAGGGCTTGGTTGGGAGGTTGCCTGAGATCACGAGCTCAAGCACTAACTTGGCCAACCGATATAGCCAATTGCACCCACCCAGACCCTGTGATCAATGAACACAAGATAGTTAAATAACCAAGTTGTATGTTAACTTTGTTAAACAATGTCATGTTATTTTAATTTTCTTGATATTGGCATACATGTGGTGATAATCGAAATTACCGATGAACCAATCGTCCAAAAAAGAGGGAGCAACAAACTTTGCTTACCATTTTGTACATGTTTTCTGTGGGAAAAGTAAGAGCATTAAGTAACCTCACTTTGATTGGCATCTTGTGAAGCTGCATCTGTTTTCACAATCATCTAAGACTCCTGTATTTAGATTTAATTCTAGTGCACAAATATAAAAGAATATAGCTGTTATACTATCCATTTAGCTAAGAAAACCACATAGTATCTGTGTGATATTTTTTTCTTAAATGTTATCTGTTATTTAAACAGTAGGTCAATAGCCTGAAAGAAGTTCATTACAGACATTGGTGTCCTTCATTTTGCTCTACCTGCCTTGCATTAGCTTCATTATGTTTCCATGCTGCTTGCATCATACGAGAGCTTTTTAGAATGGATTTGGATCTTTTCCTTGTAATTGTCTATTGATTCTTGGCCTGTTTCAGCTTCAGAAGAATGCTCTGGCGGCACAAGAAGCAGCACAAATTGCTGGTGAAAAGCTATCAGCTCTGGCTACTATTGGAAAATCCAAACAGGTACTTTCCTATCCTCACCCACTTGCATTGTTCTTTCGCTTCTCTAATATAGTGCATAATTAGGATGTTTAATCAGTTCTCTAATCTGATGAAGTGTATATGTGGATTGCCTAGCCCTTTCTACCAGTTCGGACTTTTGGTTGCCTTGACTAGTGCATGAAGCTTAACATGGTATCAGACTAAGGTCTTGAGTTCAAATCCTGGCTTTGGTAATTTATCTAAAAATTGCTGCTGCCCCCCTTTGTGTCCACGTATAGGCCTNTTGAGCCATACCTCTGAGTCTATCTACGTGTTGACTTCCTGCGTCACACGTGAGAGGGCGTGTTGAAGTGTATATGTGGATTGCCTAGCCTTTCCATCAGTTCGGACTTTTGGTTGCGTTGGCTAATGCATGAAGCTTAACATAATCTTCTTACACCATTTTCATATCGCAGTCTGATTTATTGACATGATTCCGTACTTGAATTAAACATTTGGTAAAACTCCAGGAACTAGCGGATGAATTCCTCAGCAATGTGTTAATGGAGACTCAAGGAATATCTGTGCAGATGGATCAAACAACTCACTCAGTCGACAATGCTGTTTCTTTCATTGAGGGACTCTTTCAGAGTCTGTCTGCGATTGCAGAGAATGTAACTGTATGATTCTCTGATCATGATAGTATCTCCATAGTTCATTGATTAATCATGTCCCTCTGCCCTTCGCTCTCCTTTCCTTAATATTCACCTTCGAGTCATTTCATTAAACAAGTTGTCTCAGTTAAAATTCAATGTTGGGCCAGTGTGCATTTTACTAAATTATTGGTATCACCTCATTAATTAAATAATATGAAATACTTTGGCAATTCAAATGTTGAATGTGATCATATTTTCTGGATATATTGTTAAATATTTGCATGAATGGGCGTCATTGACTTTGTAGGTCATAAACTAGTTGAAAATTCTATGCAGATGGTCTGGTAAAAGTTTTGTGCCTATGGAATACTTTGTTCTATCTATTATCAATTTGCATATAGATCTATCTATGTAGACTTAGTACCATAGTTAGTGTTTCTGGCTGAACATTGTTTTTCTTGCAAATACTATATTTCGAAATGATCTCAATTGTTCTTTCTGTAGGAATTCAAGCAGTCTGCTTACGGGCATATAAAACAATCCAGTTATGTGATTATGGATCATGAGAAAATGTCAAAAACTTTGATGGAGAAAATCAGCAGACTTGAATCGGAGAAGGTAGTCAACTTATCCAATCCACACTTAAATTTTGACCAGGCCATACATACTTAAATTCTAAGCAGCTCCCATTTGTTAACATACCCTGACTTGAGTGCAGAAGCTGCTACACGAACAGTCCCTTAATCAACAGGATGAACTTCAGAGGATGAAGTCCAGTCTGGAAAGTTGTGAGAAGGCCAAGGATGTCTGTCATTACCTAAGCTATCATCAGTCATCAAGTTTCTAACTTGTTGTGTCTGCTCTAACAATGTTATTTATACTCAGGATTGTATTCTTCAACATGAACTTGAGACAGATAACATTCTCTCAGAGCTTCTAACTCTCCAAAAGGAAGTCTCGACCTTGTCATCATCTTCCTTGATGAAAGAAAAGGAGTCTATCCGAAAGGAGCTTGAAAGAGCGAAAACAAAGTTACGAGAGACTGACAACAAGCTGAAGAATTATGTTCAAGAAAAAATAAAACTTGAGGTTATTATTTTGTACTCAGTAATTTGATCGTTCATTAGGTTGGCACAAATTCAGGTGCATCTTCTCCAAAACGTAGCAAGTATGAATCCATACTCTTTGTCCAGGGTGAAAAAGCAGAGGCACACAGAGAAATAAAGAAGTTACAAAGCCAGAGGACCCATCTTGAACGTGATTTAAGGAAACATGATTCTCTCACTGTTGATAAAAGACATGAAGTGAATTTGAAGCCAGAAGAACTTGCTGGATTTTTTGATCAAGCGGTGCAGTTGCAGGTTGCAGTCTTCCCAATTTGTATTACTTTGTGCAAACACACTATTCTTAAGCACCCCAGTACATGTTGAGGTGCTGGTATGATATTGTTATAGCAAGACTTACATAAATCACCAGAGCTCCAGGAATAAACCCAAACTGCCAACTACACCTCATATCATACCGTGGTTCTACATTATATGTTTCAGACAGCTGCACATTAGTAGCTGGGTATACCATTGTGGATATAACATCACTTGTTCCAAGCTACTGGCTAGGAAAAACTAGTTCTTTTTATTCTTATAGTTTATTGCTCTCATACGTTGTAGTTATGCCACAAGTCTTTTTAATAAGCCTGGTGTCAATGTCTCGTTTCTTTGTATCCAGAAGGTTCATCATTTCAATTGACTTGCAGTCAGAAAATGAGTGCCACCTTACCATATATGTGTTACATATGTATGTATTACAGCATGAGTGGCATGCAGTCTGTTCTTCATTTACTGGAGCTTATGTTTATCTATGACCATGTATCTTGTTTCTTCATATTCAGGAGGAGTACCAAAGGCTTGAGATTCGTGCTTCTGATATGGAAGATGAAATTGCTTCTTTGCAAGAAACTTTAGCTACCTCGACTGCAGAGAAGGAAGAAGCGCTATCTAAAGTGGAGTTTATGGTGTTGGAACAGGAAGATCTCGAAAACAGGCTTACTTCCGCAGAATCAAAGATAAATTCCTTGAACGACGAGATTGCTGTATTGGTATACTTAACATGGCTTTGCAGTATATTTTTGCCAGATCCCCCACACCTTTCGTCTAACCCCAATTTTTTTTCACCATGAAATTTCTTTTGTCTGTGATACAGACTGAAAAACTTGATGAATCCGAGTCATTTGGTAGAAAAATGGAGGCTTCTCTTGGTTCTATATCAAAGGAAAAAGAAGACTTGGGAATGGTAATTAGCTTTACGGTTTTATCCAAAGCATCAGCACTCTCTGTAATTTGTTTCATTTTTTGTGTTCTAAAATGCAGCAACTTACTGATGTTCTTCTGGAAATGGAATCTGAAAGATCAATGTGGATAGCCAAGGAGAAAGCATATTTAGAAACTAAGCAGCAATTGGATATATGCACTGATGAGAACAGTAAATTATCAGAAGATTTAATTAAGGTACGTTCAATAGAGTTCTCTTGATTGCATACCTGCCAGATCTAATTCATGATCAATCCTCAATGTCGACAATTAGCGTGCAGATGCTGTGTGGACATCTTCTAACTGATTTTTTGTGAATAATTCAGTACTGTCTAGTTTTGGAACACATTATGAATATAAACTGACGCTATATCTATAATTTGAGTTAAGCAGAAGTAAGCACTGTGCACGCATGCCATCTGCAGTTTAGAATTATTCGACTAGTGATCATTTGATCAGTAAGCAGTAGAAGTTGTTGGAAACTTCATACCATGAAGAAGACATGAATTAATATGCTTTGCCATTTCGATTTGACAGCTCAAACTAGCTTTTCAAGTTCCTTTCTTTTATTTGATCCATATTGTACTGTATTTAGTACTCATAGAAGGATATCACCATATTTACTCATTTTGTTGTTCTGTTTTGGCATTGTTTTATTAGATATTCATTGGCCTGTCTTGGTATACAGGAACAAGTATGGGGTACTGCACGATGCCTAATTTTAGTTTATTTTCTTAGTTCATGTTAGTTCCATGTCTATTTTCATCAATATTTTTATATAATGGTCTGTTTCTCAGTTCTTATTACTTGTATATTATATTTTAATATGTCACTAGGTGGGACAAGAGCTGGTGCAATGTAGAGAATTGTTGAAAACTCTTGAAGACAAAATGATCCTTTCTGTGGAGCATAACATAAATGAGGAAAAATGCTGGTCAGTCTTCTCTCAGAACCTCTTTTCAATGCAACAGTACCTCTCTATTGTGCTTCAGTTTTGTATCGACTTGGTAGGTAACAGCATGCACATAGTCTATTACTAATGTAGTTTTATTCAATACATTTCACATTGAGGTAAGTATGCTTCATATATTTTGAATGTGGTTTGATGAGAAACAAAAGAACAAACCTGAATGGTTATGCCTTACACCAGAACTGTACCTAAATATGATCGATGCACTCAAAATTATCAGAAGTTCCTTTGAATCTTTAGAGCATTGGTGGTGAAAGCAGTTTTAGAACGCAGGCAGTTACCCCAATTCTAGTGAACATAAAAAGTTTATAGAGTAAATCATCACAGGTTCCAAGCAATAACAAAAGTGTGGTGTGTTTGCATAGGCTCATGTACTCAACTTACTGCTAGTTATGTCATCTGATGCAGCAGGGAGAATTGTGAAGAATCAGAACAACTCGTGGAGAAAGGAAGAGATATCGATGATAAAAATGCCGTAGATGAAAATGTAAGCCTTAAGCCCATCCATCTTTGCTCTTCGTGTGAAAATTATTATTTTTTAGAACATCAGGAAACCAAATTTAAAATATGTATTCATATTGTCAGGACTAGTTGTACACAAATAAGTACCATCACCAGGACAGCTATGTTTTTCACTTTTGATGATCTTTCCCTACTGGGAAACAATTGGCTAGAGTTCTTGCTATGACTTAGTTGTCCATGGATCACATAAGATTGCTAACCATTATTATTTTTTATGATTATTAAAAAATTCAGTTGATTTTCTAGGGAGTACAACTTCAGGAGATATATTTTCCACCTTCTGTGTTGACTCTAATTTTGAACAGGAACTTTGCAAGCAACTACAACTTATTTCGGAAGAACGCGACAGCTTACTTTCTAAGATGAAACAAATGAGCTTAGTCATCAATGAATTACAAGCCTTAAAGGAGGTTTCTAATAATAAGGCAAGTCAGTTAATTTGTTACAGGTTACAAGCCTACCCCAACTTGTTTGGGACTAAA
>CBMN010752585.1:0-14645 GCA_000582825.1 Hordeum pubiflorum
CCGTCAACCATGGCCACCGGAGGCAGCTCTACGGGACAAGGAGAAGGTATAACCCTTATCTCCTACACATCAGTACCGAATCCCCTAACCCATGCGATCCTGCATCTATCACCGGCAACCCAATAGAAAGAGGCATTCAAGTTGCAGAACTTGTATTGCTTCGAGGTCGAGTGCTTTGATTGCTGTGTCAGAGAGGTTCAGTTCCTTGAGGTTTGGTAATCCACGCAAGAAAATATTCTTTAGCTGTTCACATCCTTCTAGAGAAATTCTATAAACCTTTGGAGGTACTTGATTGGCATGAACACTAGGACGCACTTGCTTTTCTGGCATATGCAATGAATTCTTCCACTTGGATGCTCGGCCAAATCCATCAAAACTGAAGGACTCCAATGATTTGGGGAGGGTGCCAGACTCAACTTGTTGCAACCCAACACAACCATCAACAATGAGCACCCTCATTCTACTAGCCGGTGAAATGTTTGGCAAAACTTCCATGTCACTATTTCCAGATAAGTCGAGAAGCTCTAGCTTTTGCATGCCCATGAATGGGTCCTGTACAAGTGATGTGAGGAAAGTAGATGAATCAATCACCCTAAGGCTATGAAGATCACACAACCATGTCAACTCAAGCTTAGCCATGACCAAGACACAACTGCTGGCTCCCGCTGCCTTCAGATTTAGCTCTCTCAGTTCAGTCATCAGCATAATCTTCGACGGGGATAAGATCCAGTCCCAGTTGGTATCACGTATGTCCAACACCCATACGCTCTTTAGGAATTCCCATTCTATCACATGCTTCTTGTCTATGTCACCAATGAACTCAACATTTTCATCTCTGCAATTGTCCATCAAAATAAATTTTAGGTTGCGGCAGCAGATGAAAGGCGGGGATGCAAAGCTGAAGGTGCAACAAGAGAGTCTCAACACACAAAGTTTGATGGATTGATGAAACAAGTGCTTTGGCAGTGCGGTCAGCTGATCAGATTTTTCCAATGTCAAGAAATATGATGTTGTCTCCTCAGGCACGGTCTGGATATCTTGGTTCTTTACATTCTTAGATGTGACCGAAATCCAAGCACTCTTCTTCTTCTCTTCTAGGAGGTGCACAGGAGACCAGTGAAACAATGTTCTATTTTTTTGTTTTGCATAAAGATACTCCAATCGTATTGCTTCATGAACTCTTTGACCAGTCTCCCACGATGCACTATCTCCTCCTGGTATTATCCCATCACACACCCAATAGTTAGAAGATGAGCATATCCATCGTAGTCAATGGGGTTGTCATGGTCAAAATACAAGAGGCACATGTAGAGCCAACAATCTGCAATTAAAGCTGGGCTGATATCATGTCGAACTTGGGAAGCCTCCTCATGCACTAATTTTAATAGCTCATGCTTGGTAAGATAAACATTATAGCGGTTATGGCGGAATTTTTTCCTCACAGTTCTTGTGAAGGACCCAGAAAGATAAATATGAGCATTTTTCACTTTGTCTTTGATTGCAGGATCAAATCGAAATCTGCCCCGGAAGGTCCACACTACCATGTTGCCTGACCAATCAAATATAGGAATACCAAAATTTCCAAAATCAATCTCGTGATCACTCCCATTCTGAAAAATCACCAACAACGTATGCCCCATTGTCATATTAAAGATCAGCCTTGCAACATCTGGTATCTCTGCTCTTGAGCTTTTATCCACCCCATTGAAATCATCCTCCTCATCCTGCTTATCAAACAAGTCCATTGCGGAACTGTCCAGCTTTAGCTCCTTTGCGATTCTCTTCTGCATTGCTCTCTTGCTTTCCCACACCGAGCAGTCCACATGGATAACTATGTCAAACTTGTGTTCCTGGGATCTGGCTGATTCAGCTATGGCGGCAAGGACGGCAGACGCACCCAGTCCAGACCAGCCATCAAAGTAAATGTTTTGCCTACCCTCATAATAAGGTCGACCGGAGGCATTGCTAAAATAACGACGGAGTATGTAATCTGCGGCGTCTCGAATGGTGCTTGCCTCGATTCTCTGCAACAAGTGGATGGGGTTTAGCATGGGTACTTTGGAACAAGCCGTATGTAAAATGTTGCATAATATTTGGTGGGTTCAAGTACGTGATAGGTACACATGTTGTAAACAGAAAATATCAATCGGCAACACACACATGATAATAAAAAAGGTGATCTTATGTAGATAGAGTTCGCTGGGTGAGGAGGATGTTGGGCGCGCTTTGCTGCGTCGTTGATGTTGTTGTTGTTTTTTTAAATCACTTTGTTTAAAAATATAAATTTTCTAAAAAGTCAAGCCTTTTAAATTTGATCAAACTTGTAGAGAAATATATCAAAATTCATAATATCAAATCGGTATTTTTAGATTCTTCATGAAGAATTTCCATACTGATTTTGTTTAATATTATGGATGTCAATATTTTTTGCTGTGAACTTGGTCAAATAAAGTAATTTGACTTACCAAAAATCTAATACCCCTTATATTTTGGAACTGATGGAATATGTTTGGCTGGTGGGAAAAATAATTGAGTTTTTTTCTTTTATAATGCGGTGATTTGATGATCTTTTCGTGGTGTGATTTTATGTTATCCGCTAAGAGCATCTACAACCGGACCTCTCAAACCCGTCTCAAACTCCCGAGCAGGCCGCCCGGTCACAAAAAAGCGACCCAACCGGACTCCTCAAACGGGCCTCAAATGCGTGGGCTGACCAGCACCCTCCATATCCAATCCAAATGTAGGACCGATATAGGGGCGCCCGGGCGCGTCCGCCATGTTGGACCTGGCCCATGCTGGCCCACCCGACCCCGCATATATTCCTTCCCATCCGCTCGACGAACCAAACCTTAGCCACTTCACTCCACTCCCCTCCACTCCCCTTCGCCACCCGAGCTCACCTCCGGTGTTCGTCGACCTTCTCCGGCATGTCAGGCAGCGGATCTGACTCCGACCAGTCCGGATCTGTCGACTGGGGTGTCATGCCATGCAGGTTGGAGGAGGCAATGGTCGTCCACATAGCACTCCGCTGATCCCTGGAGGACAGTACCCGGTCGACGGCAGGATCTGGCCGGCACGACTCCATAGGGTCGGCTCAACGGGCGCTAGGGTCCTCCGGCACTGGATCATTGTGGTCTCGACAGCTTGAAAATCCCTCCTTCCCCATCACCGATAAGGTGGAGTATGAGTCCCATCGAAACCAGTGTTCCCGCCATGGGAAGGAGAGGATAAGGGCCACCAAGGCCCGACTCACTGCCGAAATGGTGGCGGCGGAGGCGGCTGATGCGGCGGCGCGAGCGGCCGTAGAGGAGGAAGCCATCGGCACCCGCATTCTGAAGAAGTGGCAGCAGAGGAACACTCGCGTCATCGCCCGAGAGCTAAATCAGGCGGTCCGTGAAATGGCCGCACTGCAAGCAAAGGAGGAGAAGGAGGACAACGATGGTGCGAACAGCTCCGCCGAAGAGCAGATCCGGCTCGATCCGTACCGCGTCTTCGACCGGTACTTCCGCGAGATGGATGAAAATGGCGCCGGGAAGGGCAAGGGCAGTCGGGGATGATCTTCTCCACCATAGCCAAACNTGCCAAATTTTGGTAGTCCGATGACATGTTGTATGTAGTAGCCGGACGATGTGTATGCATCGTTTACGTAGTTGCATGAGTTTGTATGGATTTGAGGTATGCTAATTGAGGTGTCCGTGTGTGACAACGAAAATATGAGGCGCGACCGGTTAGTGCCTGGGGACACGCCTGATGTGTCCACGGGCATTTGAGGGGCTGAATTTGCCATGTCCGGCTATAGATGCTCTAACCAATCAATATTTATATAAGAATTTTTTTGTGTCTGTGGTTGTATGTACTATATTGGTGCTAAAATATCACATGATGACTCTTTTTTTTTAAGTGGTGGAAGGGTGTGCAGGATTGATATGTTTTTATAGGCCGGTTGCTGCTAATTGATTTTAAAAATCTTTGACCCGGTCAAAATGGTCAACCAAATCCAAAATTGAATACCTCAAGTGAACGAAAGAGTTTTAGAATCATGGGCATAGTAAATTAAAAGAATTGATGGAATAGCTTGAGAAATTATTGACCTGGTCAAAATTGGATGACCCAATTCTAGATTGAATACCTCAATTAGTTGCGAGGCCTTAAAATTTAGAAGCATAGTGTATAATATTAAAGAATTGAATGATAGAGTTTTAAGAAATTGTTGATCCGGTCAAAATCGGATGACTTAATTTTAATTGAAGACCTCAATTAAATATGGGCTCTTTAAAACTAGGGAGCTTAGTGTTATAGAATATGTAAGATCATCCTATTTAGTTCTAAAATGTGTATGGTATGTTTTTTTCTGAATTTTATGAATGCCCCGTGGTTGGCTAATATATTCAGCCATTAGGTCTCCACATTACTGGTTAACTTATTGGGCCGGTTTAGGTATATGAGGAGCACATTTGTTTCTCTTTTCTGTATTTTGAATAGCCCACCCTCTGATAGAGGCGATAGAATAGTTTCTCATTTACAATATCCTTCACTTCCTCCCTTGCTCCTCGAAGAATGCCCATTTCCAATATCCATCATTCTTCCTTTTGTGATTTCCTTGTTTCAGGTCTGGAAGAGGAGGTTTCTGCACCCCTTCATTTCCTTTGTGGTGAATCAGATCAAGCATTTAGCCTCGATGAGCGACGCCCACCGGCTAGGGGTCCCTGGGCTGCCGCTGGCTAGAGCTCCAGCTACCCCTCTCTCTCTCTCTCTCTCGTGTGAGACGTCGCCGCCGACCAAGACGCCGGCGCCGGTGACCAAGCCTGCAAGGCCAAGGTTGCGGGCCTACATGGCAAAAGATCGCGTACATGAATGCTACGCAGCGGTGCACCGTGGCTGGCAGGTGTGCTGCCTACTTTGCCGACTGCAACAAGGTGCATCAACAGGGTGTTCAGTGATGGCAATGATTATTGATGCATCAGGAGCTATCCACGTGCACATACGTACATGTCCATAGTTTGAAAACTTGGGCACAAACCAATTCTAGGAAATGGCCTGGGTTGGTTTGGTTTCAAAACAGGAGCAGTTCAGTTTGGTTTGGATTATAGAACTTATAGTTTGGATTGGTTTAGTTGATTGGTATACTTGTACATTCATGGATTGGTCTGGGTTTGGTTTGGATTACAAACTATTCACAGGTTTACATTTAGGTACATGAGTATTGGTTATACAATTGTTTGAGTCGTATTGTGTCTTTTTGCAGTTTATGTATTGTCCTAAGTCCTCGCTGATGCCAACCCTCATTGCGATATTTTTTTGTCATCACTACTAGATATCCCGATATAACCGAGGGTTGAATCACCGTCGGATATTAAAGTTCACCATCGGCTAAGACTATAACCGACGATGTACCGTCGGAAATCTCCCGTCAGTGATGCTTGGTCGGCCATTACCACAATAGCCAACGGTACTGTCGATTACCATCTTCGCCCACGGTGCAAAGCCGACGGTGAGCCGTCGGCCATGTCTTGGTCAACAACTGTCTAACCATGTATCAACGATGCTCATAACCGACCGTTCCCCGTCAACTATGTATTTGCTAGCGGTTTTTCTCTCCCCTCGGTATTGACATGGTTGACAGTATATCAGTACCATCAGGTTTAGTTATAGCTGAGAGGGTGCCTAACACCATCAGGATTAATAAAGGTTGACGGTGTGCATACACCATGGGACATTGTTATAGCCGAGTGGTCCTCATACACCATCAATTTGTATAATTACCAAGAGTTTGACAATCTATATACTTTAGTTATGCTAGCAATTTCCACTTACAAAGGAATTACAAATCTAAGCATTTTAGAATTATTGAACAAAGTGCAAATATCACAATCACGAGATACTTCAAAACCACTGGCAGTGCAATATGTTTGACGCAAGTGACAAAAGAGGAATTATATTTTGCACAATCTCACAATATATCAAAAGCACAACAAGAGTTGCATCCAAATAACATTAAACATTAATGATCCGTCAAAAGAAAAAAAGGAAACAGTAACTAGAACGTAATGTTACAAAAACATCAAACACCATCATGGCTCCAGCTTGAGAACTTCAGTTGGTTGAATGACTTAGAGAAGTATGTTCTACACTTTGGCACTCATATTTTGCCCACCACCATAGATATCGCTCTGAACATTGCGACTACCTCCAACATTGCTTCCCATTGTCTACAAATTATCAAACTATTTGTGAGAAACAATTAAATAGTGATCACAAGAAGGGATAACCAATTGAAATCATCTGGAGATGGCAAGACAAGACAATTATGCAAATGAAAATATAGCGCTGTAATGAGGACAAGTGGGGAACAAATATAAGTATCACTGCCAATCCACTTAGATTTTGACAAACAGATTCACACAGAACATATAAGTTATTGTTTGACACCACAGCACAAGCAGATTATAATCTGGACACTTAATTATTTAACAAGTGTAACTTCTTCCAAGCAAAATAGGACAAGTAAATCTTCCAATCTGATATGTAATTGGGACAAGAAAAGAGAAAGTGCATATGAAATTTGGGACAAGAAACGAAGAAAGTACAGACAAGAAAGCTAAAAGCAAGCACTGCACCTAACCTATCATTCGCTGGGCATGCATGAGTAATGAACCATAGACAAATCAGTAACCTGAAGAATAGTGAACTGGCACCCTTCGTCAAAGCCATCGGTTAATCTTAGGCAATGGCACCCTTGCCTGCATGTATACATTGATAAGTGAAGACTTCCTAATTGTTGTATGGTTTCAAGACAAACTAAAAGAGGTACTTCCTGCACAACAGTCTTCGTCCGCAAGTTAAAAGTCCAAGTACAAAGGAATTGGAACATTTCCAGTTTGCATGAAGTAACTAGAACAATGAGACATGTTTTTTCAACTGATGCAACTCAGGCAACAAATCTAGATGCAATTAGTTATGGCATTGATTTTTGTGTGCATTCCAAAAGAAAAATAAGAAATTGGTACAACAGATGGCCTGCTCTAGAATAAAAGAACCAACATTTTATAATGGAGGAAGTACATAATGTGCATCTGTGAACCACTAAAATATTCAAACAATCCATTGGCTCATCTAGTAATTGGCAAAAATTACACTGACGCATAAAAACTAGTCTGCTGGTACGCCTGGCAATATTTTAGACCAATCATATCTGATAGAAATTCACACCAAGATACATGTAGAGAAGTAGTATATTAGAGAAAAAACAGTACCAATGAGCTGATGCTTCAAACTAAACTCCCACGATTCAGTACTCAAGACAGTACGTAGAATGCTGGATTTGTTCACTAAATTGGCAAGAGATGTTCTCATTGATATACATCTACCTGCATCAAACGTCAATGATCAATCGCTGCAAATACAAAGTAATTTAGCCCATCTAGTGCTGCTTTACAATGCAAAACTGTAGTGGACCAAAATAAGATTACGAAAGAGAGCCTTCTGGTGCCGCTCTGCTGCAGCGACGGAAAGAGAGCCGGTCCGCACCGGCTAGACGTTGAGCAGATATCCGCTAAAGCAAAAGAAAAAGAAAAATGTCATACCATTAAAATGCAGAGATGCACAGAACCTTGCCCACAACCTTCTCATCAGCCTCCTGCAGAGATCCTTACAACATATGAAGAACAGAGTCTCGAGGTAATGCCACCACATCGTCGCAGTCGTAGAGCGATGCCCGCTGCTTCTTGGACCAGCGGTCTGAGAGCTTGGCGGTGAAGAAGCCGATCTATGCAATAAATATGTGGCAGTACAAGCAGAGCGTGAGGAAGAGACCGTCCTTGTCATGTCAGGGGAGGCACACGTCGGAGGAGTCGAGGATAGAGGGGAGTGGCAGCGCTCAGAGGTGGGGGATCCAGTAGGGCTTTTTCTGGAGCGGCTGGAGGACTAGAGGAGGAAGGCACCGCCGATTGGCGAGAGGAGCGGCGGTGGTGGCGGCAGGTGGACGCACGGGCAGATCTGGGGAGCTGGCGACGGGAGAGTTGAGGCGTAGGGGATGGGGGAGTGGTCGGATAATCGGGAGGCGACGGTTGCGCGACTCCGAAATTTTCTAAAGGGCCGCGCGCATTTCTATTTTTAAGCCTCGCGCGCGCTTTGCTAAAAAATTGTACAGTTTCTATTCATAGTTTTATTTCCCGTTTTCTTTTTGATAAATCTATTCTTACGTTTTTACTATACTCCATTTTCTTAATTTAAATATTTGGAGATTTTAATTGTAGACATTACTTGCTGATTCATTATCTGAAGAATACATTATTTATCTCTTTTATATAGCTGTAATATTTTTTCCTGAAAAAAAAGCTCTAATAAATTAAGATTATATTTGTTTTTTCATTTGCGAGAAAGCCAAGGCCAAATATTAATGTTGTCCTACACTTACAAGATCGTTTGTGCAAAAATTGAAAAAAATGATCTTGGGTATATCGCTTCCTTTTGCACTGTCGGTGCCGCGCATGAGCGAAACTCGATGGCACATACCGATCTTTGAACCACCCTCGGAGCAGGGTAACATTGACATAGCAGCTGGTAGGAGCACAAACAAGCTAAGAATAGGATCACCGTCCCGGAGAAGAAGGCGATGAGGAAAGCTCGACAACCAACCCAGATATGGCCCGAAAGAACCGGGGAGCACTTGCACCACTAGCTTCTCGATGAAGCCAAAGTTGGTCATGCTTCGCCACACACAGAAGAAGTCAACATACCAAAACATTAAGTATCATCATTCACGCCTCAAATGATGTCGTGGAAGACCACCTACATGAACGAAGACAAAATTGAGACCCTATATCTGGCCAGCCCGAAGCTCCATATGCCCTCAGCCGCCGCCAATATGTATTGCTGGAACAAGGACAAGACAAGTGACCTTATTCCACACTACTGATGATGCCATGGCCTTGCCACCGTTTGTCAGACACCTAGACTAAACCCTAACTGAAGCTAGGGCAAACCCAAACAACAAGACCAACCCCAAACATGTGTCCCCTCCCCCCCCAAGCACACACACACCTCTCCATCGTCGGTAGGCACCCGGAGGCAAGGGTAACCGGAGACATCATCACATAAGAGAGAAAACCTAGCCGCTTTCTCTCTTGAGAACTTTCGCTTAACGAATATATGTTGTAGTTGGTCTCGATCAAAGTTGCCTACCTTTCATCATCAACTTGGCAATATCTCGTCTTGCCACCTAGTCATTTTTGAGCTGCTTCCATCATCATTAAAGAAGCATCCCCACCGCCAGCTTGCTTTGGTTGAGTCCACCTTCATCGGTATGGACAATGATGCTCCCAAAAATATTTTTGTTTTTTAATGTCACATACTATATATAACGCAAAAAAACATCAGTTGACTTTTTTTTGCAGGGGAAAAACATTAGTGGACTTAACCAAATAAATTTTCCCTTTTCATATTCCATAAACGAATTAAGAAAATTTCCATTTAGCCTTTCATCCTGTCCATGTCAATAATGATAAATATTTTCTTCCATCATCAACTCACTGAAGATCTTGGCTAGCTTGGTCGATGTACATCATATAAAGTTTGTCTTCTCTTGTCGTCTTGAGAACTACTCACAGCGATGTCGTCGTAGGGAGAAGATAGATCGTTGTGGGAACAACTACTTCTTCTCGACTCTCAAGGGCTCTCTCATTATGATACTTTCTAAGTGCATTTTTTAACCATCCTATTTGTTTTGTTTAGTACCAATTTTTTAAGCATCATACCAATTATGGAAAGCAATAAAATGCACTTATCCAATGCTACATCCTAATTATTGGATTTTTTTTCTTATACAACAATTATCTGGAATATAACATCGGTCGTTCCACATGTTTATTGGCTTCGTACATAGAAACATATCACCGAGAGTGAAAGTTAACCGTCGGTTATCGCTATCACCCGTCGGGTAAATTTCTCAAATAACTGAGAGTCACATATGTACCGTCGGCCTTTTCCACTCATAGGCGAGAGTTTTGTTTTCACCTTCGGCTATTACATTTCACCGTTGGGCATTACATGTAATCCCCGTGGGTCTAGAAAAACCCGTCATACATTACAATGAACCGTCGGGCATTAAATTGGATATCCGAGAGTTGAATTTTCACCGTTGGCCAATCTAGTATACCGTCGGCTATTGGCAGTAATACGTGTGAGTTAACAATAACCGTCGGCCATTAACACTACCGTAGGCTATTACTATAATAACCGACGGACCGTCGGCTATTAGATTTCACCGTCGGAAATATGGGGATTTCTAGTAGTGTAGGTTCATGTTCATAGGTAGGCTCACTGTATAAAAAGACTATCTGGTTTCATTGAGCAATGGAACTGGGGGTGGGTGGTGGTGGAACCCTCCTGATGATCTTAAAAATAAGTAGGTAGGCTCATAGACCCCCTTTTGTTGTTTCTACTTTACCATGCAGATTGTCCGCAAGGATTGAGAAAAGATGATTGCTTAATGAGTATATCATACTCATGTCCAATGAATTCTGGTGGCTTAATATATCCGAGGTTGTCATACCATATATAAGTCAAACATACTGTTGTAATATCTTTCTGTAAATGCCTCAAAAATTATACATATGCCCATAGCATGTTGCTATTGGAACAAAAATATACTTTATTCAGAGCGGTGCACTGAAACTGCCATATGCATTTTTATTATTTTATTAGGTATTGTTTACTGAATCTGCTTTGTTATTAGTGAAAGGTCTCTTTAATTTCATGGTTGCTGCTCAGCGTGAGAGTATCAGAAAGGAATGTTTTTGTGATAAAAATGCTTTCTAACTCGGTACTATAAAGGAGCAAAACATGCTGTCATATCATATCAAAACAGCTTAATCTATCGATTTTACAACTCATGGAAGCATTTCAGAATCACAGAAAACCTTACATCTCTCAGTTTTTCATTGGTGTTTCCAGACGATTTATGTTGTTGTTGTCTCTTCGAGCTCCTAAAACCAAGAAAATATTCCTTTCTTACTTTTCAGTACATTTTACACATCTTTCCAATATAGTTCAACACTATGTTTAAATTACCCTAATAGGTTCTGCCAATTCTCCACTTGTCTCCATGCTATCCTGTCTTTTCTGAATAAAATATGCCACACTAGTCCCAGGGACAAGTATTGCTTATGCTTCTACTCCTTTTTTTAGCGGGACCTCTCACTGTTTTGTGATTTTTTTTAACATAAAAGCTTTGGTCGAGAGGTTTCTAGCGAAGTTACCTTAAACATAGTTGGCATATCAAATGTATTGGTTGTCAGTAAACCTATGAATAATATGTAAATACGGTGTCGTTTTCTTTTGTAAGTTTGCTGCTCTGGTTAGAGGTGATATTTTTCTACCTTTTTATTTTCCATTTCTTCATGTCTTGCAACATCATTCGAGATTTTGTATTCGTTTTTTTTTAGAAAAGGAGGATTACCCCCGGCCTTTGCATCTGGTCGATGCATGCAACTATTTTATTAATTATTCACAAAGACCTTATAAAGTAATACGTTCGTAAGCCTGAAGCCACCATCTTTACAACACATGTCGCTATTCCTATCCTCTTGATGAAAGGGTGCTGAATGTCCGAGCCGAATACCAAACATACATCGCACCAAAGCCTAACATCTAAACCTGGATGCCCCAACCTAGCCATAGTACCGGCACTGGGTCACACGCCATTCCTGCGCACTCTCAGAGGTCGCCGCCGTCGTCTTCCGCCGATGCATCTCCAGAGCAGGTACTGACGCACTGACCTTGCCAGGCCTGTCGTCGACGTCACCATGGCACCAGACAACGCCACCATCCTGCACGTATCAATCCACACACTCCTATCGCCGAAAGTCCGCATCACCATGCCGTCAGGATCCGCCGTCGGCCTTGCGGTCACTGGTGGAGAAATGGCGAGCCACAACTCATGTTGGTGGCACTCCATTTCCCTCCAATGCCCGCACTAATATTTTCAAATAGTGCTGGCGTTGGCTAAATTTGCACGTCATTGCTATACACATAGTGGTGGCATTGCAATATTGTCTAATGCCATAGGTAATTTCAGGTTTTTTTGTTTGATGCAGATTGTGCTGGCGTAGCCCATTAGGCACGTCAGCACTAGCCCGTTTTAACTGAACCCACACGTGCTCGATCGATTCACTCGCTCCCACCCCCTCACCTCTCCCCATCTTTGCCCCACGCTCGTTCGTCTCTCTATGTTCCTCTCTCTCGTTCCCCTTTCTTCTGTCAATGTTGTCGCTCCGATTCCGGACGATTCCGGTGCTGAGGTAACAGCTATATCCCTCCCTCGTCGCGCGTTACCATCCGATTTGCTTTGCTTTGATTTCGTTTTGATTTGCATTGTTAGGGTTTCAGCGACGGCGGCAACGGAAATGACCAACTGCTAGGGTTCATCCCCCTCCACCTTAATCCCCTCCACAACATTGACTACAAGTCATCGATGAGTTAATCCCCTCCACCTTCTTTTGCTTTCTATAAAATCATCGGTATTTTCATCCAATTTGATTTGCATCGCTAGGGTTTTAGTTTGGCTGTGATTTGACTAGGCCAAATTGAACCAGAATGGTAAGCAAAATTGAATTAGAGTGAGTAGGCCAAATTGAATTAGAAACTACGATGTGTTATGTTTGACAGTGCAAGATAATTTTAGTCAGTGCCAAATCAGTGCCACATTGTTGGCATTTTTAGTTGATACACATGTGGGTCATTACAGCCAATTAAATTAGTTACATCCAATTAACTTAGTTCACTAATTGCATACCAAAAGTGTGCCAAAAGTACTATAGTGCTATTTCCTATATGAACTACTGCTATTTTGTTGTTGTCCAAAAGAGTGCCAAATTATGCTATAGGCCAAGTTGAATTAGAAACTACGATGTGTTTGTTTGGCGGTGCAAGATAATTTTAGAATAAAGGTGCTTGCAAGATAATTTTAGTCAGTGCCAAATCAGTGCCACATTGTTGGCATTTTTAGTTGATACACATGTGGATCATTGCAGTCAATTAAATTAGTTGCAGCCAATTAACTTAGTTCATTAATTACATACCAAAAGCGTTCCAAAATTACTATATGAACTACTGTTATTTTATCGTTGTCCAAAAGAGTGCCAAAATTATGCTATGCCAAGTGAATGTACTTGACATTTTTAGTGTATTTGAGAAAACAATTATGCTATGCCAACAAAGGTTGTTCAATGATTTCTTATAGAAATTTGTTATATAGGAGAAATAATGCTATGCCAATAAAGGTAATTGACAAAATAATTATGCTATGCCAAACTACTTACAACATTTATATTCCAAAGCCTTTTTGTAAGATGAAATTGAAATTTTGCTAAAATGATTTATACAGAAGTTTTATATGTCTCAATCTTGAAAAGGTAGTAGTTGATTTATGAAGTTATAACTCAGAAGTTTTATATGTCCCAATCTTGCAATGTTTAGGTAGTAGTTGATTTATGAAGTTATAACTTAGAAGTTACAAGTTATATAATTCAGAGAAGTCATATAAGCCTTTTTGTAAGATGAAATTGAAATTTTGCTAAAATGTTTTGTTGTTGTTTTGTAGTTGCATCCAATGAGTACCAACTACGAGGGGTCTTCTACCAGCCACTTCGAGGGGTCTGACGAGAAAGGCAAGGTGAGCACCAACCAGGTAAGGTTATAAAACCATGCATGAGCGCTGCAAACACGTCCATATATCTAACCATTAATTATTGATGATTTCAAACACTTGCCGGGAATACATATAGTGCCTGCCTTCTCCAACACCCCTTGAGCAGTAGCCACGTGATGTGGACGTTCTCAATCATGAGCTAGTCGCGTCACATAGCAGTACTGTCAAGGCCCTCGAGGAGTTGAATGACTCCATGTGGAAGGCCAGGGGTAAGGTTATCGATGATAATGCTCTTGTCTATGACAACATATGAAGTCTCGAAGGTCAGAAGGACAAACTGACCCACGAGATAGGTCAGCTGAAGAAGGACATACAACAACTGAAGGCTGAGAGGACTCAACTGAAGACGGAGAAAGCCCATTACATAAGGGAGAAAGCACATAGGAATAACCTTCGTGATATGAAGTTAGTCCTTAGAAGGTAGTGTCGAGATAGTGAAACGTTTAGTTTGTGAACGAGACATCTTTTGTGAAGGTGAAACGTTTAGTTTGTGAACAAGGTAGTTCATTAGTACTAACCTTTTGTGTAGTTGAAACTAGTATATATGTTTATATTGCTGCAGATATGGAATAAGTTTTCACTGCTGTGTAGCTAAATATGGCATTGCCAGCGTGCAACTCTGTCAAACGCCATAGGTATACACAATACTCCTGGCGTGGCATCCAACGCCACCACTATTTTTTGAACAGTGGCGCTACATTGATGGCATCGAGTGTCCACGCCAGCAAGGCCATTTTTGCCACGCCATAGCTAGGCCCTTCTGCACTAGTGGGTATATGTAACACCGCTCCTCTTCTTGTCCCCTCCAGCCAGCACTTGCTCCAAAACGATGCCCCCAGGAGGGAGAGCGACACCGAAGGTGCCGTCATTGTCCGATCTGGTAGACCCTGATATGTCTCCAACGTATCTATCATTTTTTATTGTTTCATGCTATTAT
>CBMN010752587.1:0-11178 GCA_000582825.1 Hordeum pubiflorum
CTCCCCCTCTCGTAGCTGTTGATCTCTATAGATAGATCTTGGGTGTTCATAGGAATTTTTTTTGTTTCCCATGCAACGTTCCCCATCAACTTAATAGGCATACAATCGGATCAGCCAATGCTTATGGATAAATTCATCAAACTCGAGGAGATAAATCTTGAGATGAAGACCGTTTTTGGATCAATGGAATTTTAAAAACTTGTCCAACATCTTAAAGATAGTTGAACATTTTCTAAGCAGTGCTTTTAGATTTGAATGTATAGTTGAATTGCCATTGATCGAGAAACATTTGTCAAAGTGACCACAAGCAAACATGTGATTCATTTTTATTTATGCATGAAAAAGAGGTGGGAACTTGTTGCATGTGGTTGGATGGCCGCTGCCCCTATCCATGGACATGGACATGTCCAGACATGTCCGTGGACATATTGTGAGGTTCGTTTCGGTGATTCCGGTTAAAGTTCTTTTATAGATTTTTCTTTGAACTGTAAGGCCAAGTTTTATTCATCAAACTCTATGAAGTGTGGGATACAAGATTCGGCATGATGCTGGCCAAGCCACACATGGCGCCCTTGGGAGAAAATCTAGCTAAACTATGTGCGGTGTGCCTCATGGTTATAGGCACGCCCCTTACAAACAAAATTACAGAAAAAAGAAGTGGCTCGAGCCTTAATCTCCCTGGAGGTCATTGCATAAGGGCCAAAAGTTCCTTTGTTGATATTTGCGACAACTTTTTTAGAATCTGAAGTTATAACAAACTGGCCAATATGAAGGTCTTCAGCCGGACATAGTGCCTCACGGCATGTGATGGCCTCCATAGTATTGAGATCATCAACTCCTGCTATCACTAGCGCAGAGCTGCCCCATGTGCTTTCCATTACTATTGCAACACACTATGACTACCGATCCTCCTCTCCCCTGCCTTATGCTTGCGCCAATGTTGAATTTTGCGTGCTGATGGGGTGGGGCTTTGGGACGCGTGGGAGCATGCCCTCCCGCATTTGCCAAACCATAAATAGGACAGTTGGCGGGGTGGCATTTAAAACATGTAGCTCCTCAATAAACCTTCCAATGAACGAATGAACAGAATGTGGGCTTTGTAAGATTCCTTCAAGAATGGACTTTCGCCGCGATGACCAGATGGCCCAAAGAGTGACCGCCAGCTTGACAAGCAGTACATGTGATAACGCTTCCATATTGATGAAGAGTCGATGCTTGGCATTCGGTTCGGTGGTCGCCACCAAACTTTGCCGATGAGCTCTTACATCCTATGTCGGTAATGGATGCTTGGCAAGCCTCCATAGAAACATACAAATTTTGACAGGGACTTGCGTCTTCCACAGATTTTTCCATGCTTCCTCGTCCTTACTTGCAACCGAAGAACCGACATGCCAGTCAACCAAGCTTCCCTCCTCTGCCGAGTTGTTGCTAACATATTGTAAGCAGATTTGACTGAGAATGAGCCATTCCTTTCATGATTCCAGAATGAAAAACCTCCTATGTTTCGGGTGCATAGGGGGATGGCAGGGACATCCATGGGCAAGAAGACCTCCAGCACGCGATGAACATTCCATGAAGCAGTTGTTGGGTCAATCAATTCGGTGACAAAAGTTGGTTGATCTTGTGACAAACAGCTGTAGGGGCGCATCATCTCCTTTTTGAGGAGCCAGTTCTTGGTCCAGATATTGATTGGTTCACCATTCCCAGTCCTCTTGATAATACCTTGTTTAAGGATATCACATCCTTCCACGATATCTCTCCATATTTGGCTGGGGTGGTTACCGACGCTTGCATGAAGAATAAAGGTGTTATGATAGTAAATACTCTTCAATATTGGAGTGTTGAGTGTGTCAGGATGTTGCAACACGTGCCAAGCTTGTCTCACAAGCATGGCTAGGTTGAATAGCTCAAAATCCTTAAACCCTAAGCCTCCCATGCCCTTCGGTTGTGTCATGGATTTCCATGACACCCAATGTGGTTTCTGATGACCTTCTTTACTCCCTTGCCAGAATCTCTTAATCAACATGTTTAGGTGCTCACATAGTCCTCTAGGCAGTTTAAAGATGTCATGGAATAAACAAGAACTGCCTGGTCCATTGGCTTTGATCTGAACCTCCTTCCCTGCGGTTGACATTAACCCATCCTTGTATCTTACTCCATAGGTGGTCTTACGGATACTTAAAGGCCCCATTTTTCGAACTTCCAATATCAAAGGGCATACCCAAATACTAATCGTTTAAAGTTTCATTAGGGACATGCAGGAGGCCTTTGATATCACTACGAACATTCTCCGAAATACCTTTGCTAAAAAACATAGATGATTTACTGTAATTGATACACTAACTTGTATCTTGACAACATATATCCAAATCTTGGTGCACCTCGGTAGCACCCACGCCATTTTCCTTAAAGGACATCAGGTTGTCGTCTACGAATAAAAGGTGGTTCACCTATGGCGCACTAGGTGCTACTTGTAGACTACTCAAGTTGAATGACTTACTCTTTGATTTGAAGAGGCACAAAAGGCACTTTGCTGCCAACAAGAACAAGTATGGAGATACCGGGTCTCCTTGTCGAATCCCTCGTGATGGTGTGAATTCCTCCAATTTCCTTCCATGGACAAAACTGAAAATTTACAGAGCTAACCAGACCCATCACAATGCCAACCCATCATTTTGTAAATCCCAACTTCAGCATAATAGCCTAGAGATACTGTCACTCCACCCCGTCATATGCTTTCATCATATCAAGTTTTAATGCACACGATTGATGTTTCTTTGCCATGTTTCGCTTCATAAAATGCAAACACTCATACGCAGTGATGATGGTGTCGGTAAATAGTCTTTCTGGGACAAAGCTGACTGTTCCTCAAAGATAATATACGGTAGTACTGGCTTTAGGCGGGTGGATATTACCTTAGATGTAACCTTGTATAGTACATTACATAACCTAATGGGTCAGAACTATGACAAGAGCGTGGGACTTTTTACCTTAGGAATTAAGACAATATGGTTTCATTAATGCACTTGGATGACTCAGAACCCTCCACAATTCTCAAAACCACCTTGGTTATATCATCATTGTACACATCCCAATGGCGCTAAAAAAAATGAGTTGAGAAACCGTCCGGTCCAAGAGCTTTGATAAGAAACATCTGAAACAGGGCCACCTTGACCTCCTCCTGGCTATAGGGTGCACTAAGAAGCTTGTTCATTGTTGTTGTTACCTTACATGAGACAGTATCCAACACCTTCATGTCCTACATACCCTCAGTGGTATACATATTTTGGTAAAATGTTATTTCCATCGCCTCCATCTCCTCCCTGTCAACAGTGATCTGCCCATCATCGTTTTGCAATCCTCTATAACACTATGCTCCAAAGTTTTAAAAATCCTACATTCAATTGAGGTCTCCAATTTAAATTGGGTCACCCGATTTTGACCGGGTCAATTTCTCAAATCTCTCTCAATCAATTCTTTTATACCATACATTATGCTTCCTAACTTGTAAGGCCTCATAATTAATTGAGGTATTCAATTTCGAATTGCGGAAATGTGTGGTTACACTTGAGTGTAGTACACCCGAGTTTTCAGAAAACTGCCAAAACACGTATCAAACTCGATCCAAAATTTCTGTTTTTTGTGACATCAAACATGAACAAATATTTTAGATATTTGCAAAATTTCATCGGCAAATAACGTAAGGAGCTATCACCAAATATAAAAAAAATCACAGGTTAATGTTTTATGTATTTTTGAGTACATGATTTTGTATTTTTTGTCCAGCGCTCCTCGAATGTTATTTGTGGATGAAATTTGGCAACAATCTAAAAAAAATTCATCTTTTTTCATGTCCCAAAATTTCAGAATTTTTGGATCAAGTTTGATATTGATTTTTTGGATTTTTGTAAACTCGGGTGTAGTACACCCAAGAGTAGAAAATCTCGGGTGTAGTACACCCAAGAGTAGAAAATCCACTCTCTTAGAATCGGTCATCCGATTTTGACATGGTCAACAATTTCTCAAGCTCTCGTATTTAATTATTTTAATTCACTATGTTCCCTAATTTTGACACTCTTTCATTCAATGGAGGTATTCAACTTTGGATTTAGTTTACGATTTTGACCGCGCCAATATTTTTTTAAATCAATCAACAACAATAAGCCTATAAGAACATATCAATCCCGCGCACTCTCTCATCAGCTAGAAAAAGAAGTGTCATCATATGATATTGTAGCACCAATATAGTACAAGTAGCCACTGACGCATAAATTTTTCCACATAAATATAAGTTGGTTAATGGAT
Organism: Hordeum pubiflorum; assembly: GCA_000582825.1. Lineage (NCBI taxonomy): Eukaryota > Viridiplantae > Streptophyta > Magnoliopsida > Poales > Poaceae > Hordeum > Hordeum pubiflorum. The sequence goes on from CBMN010752587.1 coordinate 4,306, forward strand.
AACACAGAATGGCACCATAAAATGTCCATCAAATCACAACATTATAAATAAAAATAAAACACGCTCTATTATCTCCCTCACCCATCAAACTAAATACCCCATCAATTTCAAAATAAGGGGTATTAGTTTTTTGGAAAGTCAATTTCTTTAACTGTGACCAAGTTCAAAGCAAAAATATCGACATTCAAAATATTAAACAAAAATTTAATCAAACTTGGAAGGTTTGACTTTTCAAAAAAGTAATACACCTTACATTTGGAAACATAGTGTTTTTTTTTTTTGTAAACCCAACAACGCCAACGACGCTGCAAAGCACGTCGAAACCTTCTAGTTTGTAGATTAATCCATGGAGTTATCATGTTTTATTAGCGCTGGGCATCTTTCTAAGCGGGCTGGGTTGTAAAGTTTCAGGGGCCTATGTGAATATATCGGTATGGTTTTCATTTAGCCCAATCAGCAATTTGCGTGCCGCAACACAATCATTCGAATTTATTTTTTGAGTTGCAATCAACCTGAGATTTTGCTGCCCTACAAAAATAGTGGTTTTCTTTATTTGATTATTTATTTATTATTGCCAGAAGTGTTCTCTCTAATTTAAGGATTTGTTTTCTCCGCCTTAAAAAGAACATGAGTTTTTTTTTTTCAGAGACATACATTCCAGAAAAGAATTTTGGCTATGCTCCTCATGATGCATTTGCAATAAGTACAACGAGATCTTTGACATCCATTCACTGAGCCTTGGTAACAGCACGAAGTCTGCTGCTGCTTTGGGCATACAAAAAGCCTGTCTCATTTTACAAATACAAACTTGGCAAATACATCATGCAAGGATCTCTATAAACTCTGCCTTGAGGCAAACTTTGTTCAACTGTAATCTGCCGTGACCAGCAGGCAAGAAGCTTGTTCAATTCGTCCGTATGTATCTCTCTTCACACCTCTGTTTCTCTTTTGAGATGGTGGAGACAAATGATTTGTGTCCAAACTCCAAAGTGCAAAATATTGATAGGTAATCCATACAACCACGGCCACGACAGAGAAACCTACTTCTCATAACTTCATCAAAGCTGACATAAAACCTTGTGCTCATGACCTCTGTTTCTCTTTCGTTCTTTTCCTTGCTCTTTTGGAGGTCAGGCTTGAAGGGGCACATTTAACACTCTCTAGTCAGTTTCATTTCTTCCTTTACACACCAATTTTGACCGCCCTGCAGTAGAGCGGGAGTGTAAGTTTCTCATATATACAGCATTCTCTCGAGAACTATTCTACATGCGGCAGATAAAATATAGTGATACCTTTTTATGTACGTTCGGTTCATCCCTTATGATCAGTTCCGCATGATGTTAATAGTTCATGCTAAAAGTGATTTGCATTCACCCTGAAAAGAGGGAAGAAAAAAGTAGTTTGCAGTCTCAGTTCAGCAGCATCTGATCAAGAGGATTTGACCTTAACTCATGATATTTTTAGGAGCATATGTTAAATTTTGCAATGTTGTTGTGTTAAGTTGTGACTGCTCAGAAAGAAGTGCTGCCTGTATTGCCATTTGTGTGCCCTAAAATATACTCGCTCCATCCCAAAATATGTGTTGCTGACTTAATACAACTTTGCACTAAAGTTGTACTAAATCAGCGACAGTTATTTTGGGACGGAGGTAGTAGATTGGTAGGTTGAACTGCCCAAGCAGAGCTATTAGAGGTGATAGAGTCAACTAAGCAACAGTTAACAGGGAATAACCTGGCAATATGTTACTGCATTACGGATTTGCAAAATGTAGTTGTATATCAGCCATTAGTGCATTACACTAATATTTCCTCTAAAAAAGGAATTCTGGGTAAGAAATAAAGTACCTGAGAAATTTAGAGCACGCTAGATTCCTCCGATGCCCAGAAAACAAAAGCACACCTCCTGAGCCCAAACAGAATGTTTCTGCACTTTGGTGAAGAAAGCACTTCTAGAGAGGTCACTTGTGTGGAAATTTTTGCTACCCTTGGACCACCCAATAATGAAAACTTCCACGGAATTTACTCCAAAATTTAATCAAACGCCCACAGAAAATTACAACGGTCAATGTGATGGTACCAAATCGCAAACCACCTAGAGTGATAGAATGCAAAAGTAGCAAAAGAATGTCAGTCAAGCAGCATTCTACTATCAGAATTCAGAAGAACAGATATTGTACAGAACAATATTGCATCTTACGAAGTCATACTCAATTAGTAAAGTAGGAAACATATATCATTGCTGATTCCACTATGGTAATGCAGAAGGGCAGTGCGCACAACCTAGCCAATATTTTAATGCTGAACTGCAAAATTTCTCATGCTCACCTTCAAGTCTATAAATACTTGTTGGAGTAAAATCCTGACAATCTAAACAAACTGTAAAATGCCTTCATTTCTCATTGTTGAATTAACCATAGCATCAATTAGATTCCAGTATGGAGGAAAATAATACCCTCAGAATTTGTCATCAGGAGCAAACCCTTTCTGAAGCATCTCATCATGAAGTTGAAATGACTCCTTCGAGTTCCCAGCTGCAACATGACCATTTATCATGGACATGTATGTATATCTATCTGGTTCAATTCCTCTAGCACCCATTTTCTTGTAAACCCAATCAGCTTCTTGCATATTACCATGTACAGAAAACCCATTTATAATCATATTATACGTCACAGTGTCTGGTTGAACCTTTTCATTCTCCATCATGTTAAGCAAATTAAAAGCTTCATGCATCTTCTCTTCTTTAACATAACCATGGATTAGGGTGTTGTAAGTAATTAAATCAGGCAAGACCTTGGCATCCCTCATCTTCTGCAAAAAATGTTGCCCCTTCAATACATTTCCAGACCGGCAGTAACCCTTAATGATGGAATTATAGGTCATGATGTTTGGCACAATCCCCTTGTTTATCATTTCATCCAAAAACTCAAATGCATCATCCACTTGTCCCTTCTCACAGTGGCTGTCTATCAGGATGCTGTAGGTAATGTGGTTGGGGAAGATTTCTCGAGAATGCATATCATCCCATAGCTCATTAGCTTTGCCCAGATCACCTTGCCTGCACATTCCATCAATCAAAGTGTTGTATGTCACAATGTCTGGCGTCAAACGCTCATGCAGCATTGTTTCAAATAGTTGCAACGCCTTCTCTATGTTACCCTCCCTACAATACCCATGAATTAAAGTCGTGAAGGTGCATAAATCTGGTGGAACCCCTCTCTCCCTCATCTCAGTCAAAAGCTCCTCTGCATCAGACAACCTACGCTCTTTACAAAGCCCATTCAGCAAGGTATTGTAAGTTACCACATCTGGCAAACATCCATGGCCAACCATCTCATCCCTAACTCTCAGCGCCTCCAACATTGACCCAGCCCTACAATATCCACCAATGACCATTGTGTAAATCACACCATCAGGCATCAATCCGAACTCTCTCATCTCCCTCAAGTATGCCGCCGCATGGTCCATCTTCCCCCTCCTTGCAAACAACCCAATCAGGCAACTAAAGCTCACAATATCCGGTGTGACTCCACGCCGCCGCATCTCCTTATAAAATTTCATCGCCTCATCAGGCTCCTTAACTCTACAAAATCCCCCAATCAACATGTTGAAGCTCCGAACATCGGGAGCCACCCCACACTCGTCCATTGCCCTGAACACCTCCTTCGCTTTATCCCACCTTCCATTCCTACACAACCCCTTCAACACCGCATTATACGTCAGAATCCCCGGCTTTATCCCCTGACTAACCATCGAATCGACCACTGCCATCGCCGCCTCAACATCCCCGGCGCGAAATCTAGCATCAATCATCACATTATGGGTTACCACATCCGGAAACACGCATCTCTTCTCCATCTCGGAGATTACGGTATCAACCTTATCGAACTGTAGGGCTTTACAGTAGCTGTGGACCATGATGTTAAGCGTGTAGGTGTTTACCTCGGAGCCGGAGGACAGGACGAGTCGGTAGGCGTCCGCGGTGAGGTGGGGCCAACCGGCGCGGGAGAGCGCGGCGAGGAGCGCGTTGGAGGCGGCGGCGGGGATGGGGACGCGGCGGTCGAGGAGGAGGCGGAAGGCCTCGAATGCCTCCCGGGGCTTGCGGGACTGGGTGTAGGTGCGGATGAGGAGGTCGAACACCTGCGGCAACGGGGTCGGGGAGGAGGCGAGGAGCGAGGACACGATGTCGAGGCGGGAGGCGCCGCGGCGCCGCGACATGCGGAGGAGGAGCGACTGGCACTCGGAGGCGCGGCCCGCCGCCGCGGCCGCCGTCGCGGCGGCAGCGAGGACGGCCGTCGACGGCCTCGCGCCGGTCCCACCATGGGAGACGGCGAAGCTCGCGGTCGAGCGTCTGGTGTATACGACCACAGCGGGGAGGCAGGGCAGGCGGCGGGGAATCGCCATTGCCGACGGCGAGCGGTGGTGGACTCGAGTGTGTTGGAGGCTTGGAGTTGGAGCTGCCGCCTTCAAGCTGGGAATGCGGAACTAACAAATCCACCTTCTGTCAAGCATTACGTAAACTTGTGGACCCGCTTTCTGGACATTATCCTTGTTCATGAGAAATACGCCTTCGGGTCATTAAACTTCACGGCCAGACGCACCGTGCTGTAATCCGAGTCCAGACTGGAATCCGACTCCGGCCCCGACTGCACGACGCGTGCTGTGTAGGAGCAGCCATGGCGAAACCGACTCGGCCTCTCGCCTAGCCTGCCGCATCTTTTTAAGCGGCAGCAGCCCAACGCAGCTCTGCCAACTCGTACGTGCACCGACCCAGATCTTCACACACTCACTGCAACTCGCTCCCGCCGTCGACTACCGCGCTGCGCACACACCCACGCTTCGACAGCATGACGCCGGGCTCTAAACCCGGTGCCGACGCCCCGACGGCGAGGCCTCCCGCAGCAACTCCACGCGAGCAGGGGGCCGGCGTGCCGCGGCCGGTGATGAGCACCTATGTTAACCTCGGCACTGCCGTGAGAGCATCCCCAACACCGCAGATGAAGATGCAGGCCGCGGCGGCTGCAGGAGCGCCCGGCATTCAGGCGTACCCTCGTGCGGTCGGTGCCGCCGTCCCGACCGCGAGGCCTTGCATGCCATTGCCACACACGCAGGGAGCGCCGGCCGCCGGTGTGCTGCCACGTCCGATGAGCCGTAACCTCGGCGGTGCACCCATGCCAGCAGCTACCTCGCCGATGCCACGTGTGCAGGCAGAGAGACCGGGCGTTCCGGCGAACACTCGTCCAGTCGGCGCCGCCGTCCCGTCGGCGAGGCCTCGAATGCCAATGCCAATGCCGCCCTCGCAGCCAGCGCTGACGGTGGCGAACCCCGCCGCGCATTCCCCGGGCAAACGACCACCAACGACGATGGGGACGGCCATTCCGCCAGCCAAGCGTCACGCGCCGACGCAGGGAGCGCCTACTGGTGGCACGCCACTGCCACCGAACCCCGCAGCCGTCGCGGCCGCCGCTCCTGCTCCCATGCCGCCCCGGCACGCGCAGGGCGCGCCCGGGAACGCCACGCCGCAACCGGCACCGGCGCCGAAGTGGAGGTACTTCGGGGTGCACCACGACCCAGGCAAGGGGTGGATGGCCCGCGTCATGGACCCGAAGCGAGGCTGCCGCGACATCGGCCCCTTCGACGACGAGCACCAGGCCGCGCTCGCGCACGACCGCGTGGCCGTAGCGTGCGCCGGCCGCGCCGGCGGCCCCGCGCGGATCAACTTCGTGACGGCCTTCTACCCCACCGAGGCCGCGTTCCTGCGCCGGTGGGAGGGCGACATCTGCGACGCCGTCGAGAAGGGCGGGTACGAGGAGCCCTACGCCAAGTACCTCAAGGCCGGGTACAAGGTCGCGCTAAGCATAGAGGCCGGGGACGAGGGTGACGAGCCGCAGATCGCCAACTGTGTCGACGCGGAGCTGTTCTGGGACGTCATTTTAGAGTTCTTCATTGATCGGGCGAGCGAGATCGGGCAGAAGGCCCTCCGGGAAGGCGGCGACGTGCTCATGGACAGGTTCGTGGAGATGTACAGGAACATGGCCCTGTGCCCGTCGTGGCGAGGCAGGCACCAGCAGCTGCTGCACGCGATGATGATTCAGAAGCAGCACCAGCAGCAGCAACAACAACAGATTCAGATGCAGCAACAGATGCAGCAACAAGAACAACAACAAATTCAGATGCAGCAACAACAACAGCTCCATATTCAGATGCAGCAGCAGATTCCGATGCAGCAACAACATATTCAGATGCAGCAGCAGCAGATGATGATGATTCAGAAGCAACAACAGCACCAACGCCATATCCAGATGCAGCAACAACAGATGATGATTCAGAAGCAAGAACAGATGATGACGATTCATCATCAACAACAACATCAGCAGTAACACTTGGAAGGAGATGCCATACTGCAAGTGAAACATGAATTAATCTAGCTCCTCGTGTGCTAAGCAAAAAATTTTGAATGATAAAATGTGTAAAGATGACTTGATCGAACGGTGAAATAGAAGCATAATTTATCTCAAACTGTTTCTTGGTGATGACATCTATAGTATTCCTACCATGTTTATGCTTTCCGGTTTCAGCTTAATTAGTGTCGTCGTGGTGTAGCGGGGTGTTGTTATGTCAGTGTATGTAGGTCACCCACGTCGATGCTATGTGAAGCAAGCAACAAGGTGTGCAACGCTTTTTGATCCCTGACCAAGTCAATTTGTTTGATCCACACCGTTTTGCACTGAGTGAACCTTGTGTATTTCCTGATATAAACTTTTGATATAAAACACGTGAACCTTATTGTGACGTCCCCAATTTCGACCGTACACTAATCATACACGCAATGCATACGACCAAGATTAGAGACTCACTGATCGATATCACAACA
>CBMN010752588.1:0-11279 GCA_000582825.1 Hordeum pubiflorum
ACCAGTTGGCTTCAAATCAGAATCAGAACTCCTCGATCCATGCATGCAGCCGCAGCTGGCCCCCCTCGATCGCTCTCCGCTCCCGCTGCCGCCTGCCCTGCATCTGCATGCCCCCGCCATGAACCTCCATCTCCATCTCCATTTCCCCCCGAGCTAAGCTACTGTGCCGGGCAGGGCCAGTCATTTGTTTTTGTCCGCCCCCCGTCGCTGCACCGGCAGCGATTGACAGCTAAGTCACCTCAATAAATTTAACGCTGTGCCGGCCGGTGATCACCAGGTAGGATGAGCATTACACGACAGTGCGGGAGATGTGCTAGGCCCCAGCCCAGCCCCCGCTAGAGGACAGCCTATTAACAAATCCGCCACCTTTGGAGGAGAGCGGAGTACTACTCGACTCCGCTTTACTCACAACGCCGGAGTATTTTGAATCTTCCTCTGTAACGGGCCAGCTCAGCTTTGACCGGCGTTTACCGTCGCGTTCAAAAACGGGACGGACACGCACTTCTGTACCGGCAGCATGCATGCATGCATATGCATGTGACGGCAGAGTGTCGATCGAAAGGAAAGCAGTGGCCTGGCTTCATTCAACTGAAGGCTGCATGCAAAGATTTTTGTAGACGAGGGCAGGATTCAAAGCGAGGGCAGGAGGCCGGCGTGGCGGTAGCAGACAAGCATGGGAACAGCTAGCGCACAACGGGCACGTACTACGAGGACCACACCATCGCCATGTGAGGAGAAAAAATAGTGCTGCTACTGCATTTAACTGGCCCCTTCCGATACAAAACATTCAGAGCCACAGCTAGGCTAGACTAGAGATCAGGAGGAGTTACTTTGACCACTACTACTACATGCGATTGCGATTGCGATGCAACCATCCATGACAACCACCCGAGGCGACCACACCAAGAGCTAAAGAGCAAAAATCCCCTTTTACTACACCAAAATAATAATAATAACAATAACAATAAAAAGGGTAACAAGCAGGCGGTAAAATGAAGTGCACATTGATGCATGCATGGCCTCCGGTTCAATTTGCTTGCTTCTCCAATGAAGCGCTGATCGATGATATTGGTCTGCTGATCTTCAACAAGTAGATGCATGATGGACGTGCTTCAAGCTGAAAGGCAAATCACCACCCAATCACATAAACTAGTAGTTGCCTAATCATGTCCACATTTTAGCTTTGCAAATGAGTCTTGGCTGCCGCTTCACTGATCTCTCGTGCCTCCTTGCCCTCCAAGATCCTGAAAATGTTGCACGCATTTGCTGTCACTAATCAAGCCGACAAAGAAATTTTGTGCCGCTAAGCGCTACAATTATGTGCAAGCTTAGCTGGCGTGGTGTACATGTTCTGTTGCCAAGTACACATGCCTAAAATATGCGATGCGTATATCCGGCTCCAAACTTTGAGAAATCAATCCCTGGATGCAGAGAAAATGTACTCCAGAATTTGGATAGTACGTACGAGCAAGTGAGAGCTAGTAGGCTCTTGCAGTTGCAGGTGGTTCTGAAGATTCGGAAAATGTCAATGCGACGGGCAGATGGGACAATGCATAGCACTATCGCAGGGCGTACGACGCAGCTAATTACCGTGTGCTACTACGAGTTGGGTGCTTAAGCTAAGCTAGGATGTCGCTAACTAATTACCGTGTGAACCTCGGACGATGACGTGCCGGCGCCAGCATCGGCGGCGGCGGCGGCGGCCTTCTTGTTCGCCTTCTTGAAGCCGAGCAGCTCCTTCCACCGGATGTTGGGCGCGCGGGGGGCGCGCCCGTGGCGGTCGTCGATGCGCAGCTCCTCGCGCAGCGTCGTGGGCCGGCCGGCCTGGCCGTGGGGGGCTTCCCGGAGCGGCAGGAGACGGCCCTTGGAGAAGAGCTCGTCGGCGGCCATCATGGGGCGGCTGCCGACGGAGAACTCGAAGTCGGCGTCCCCGGGCCCGCGCGCCGACAGCGCCGACGCGGGCGGCGGCTCCAGCGCGAAGTCGCTGGAGAAGGACATCCGCGGCGCCATGAAGGACGACTGGTGGTGCTCCGGGTTGTACATGTTAACAAATGCCATGCATTGTCGTCACGAGCCCCCCTGGCCGGCTAGCTCCCCCTCCCCGCAGGCAAACTGACTCGCCTGAGTGCCTCTAGGAGAGGGCTAAGTGCTCGCTGGGACTCTTCTGCTAGGTGCTCGGGGAGTGGAGTGGAGTGGAGGTGGAGCTCGGGTGTGGGTGGGTGGGTGGCCAATGGATGTACTTGGTGCTGGTGTGTTGCGAGGTGAGTGATGAGTGGTGTGTGGGTCTGGGAGTTATATAGCGGGATGGGGGGAGGGAGCGAGGCTGGCCGCGGCCGGGAGACTGGTGGTGAGCGAGGAACCGAGGATCTGAAGCGATGGTGTGGGTATGCAGCAGGCGCAAGTGGAAACTGCGCGTGTGCATGGGATGGACGGACGGATGGATGGACGTGGACGCGGAATGTGCGTCAAGGGGTAGCATCTAGATCTGCCGTACGTGGAGCGTGCTAGCTCGCTACCTAGCTTGGCCGAGCGAAGAGGATGATGGTCCATGATCCATGGATCGATGACTAGAGGTTACTAATAAATGTGGCACGTATGTTCCCAGCCTTCGGTTCCAGGAACGTGACGACGCTCACAGTGCATGGGCGGTGCGTACGCTTCATTGGAGGGGCGAAATAGGGGTGTTTTATGAATCGTTGCACATTTGTCGCTTGATGCAGGAACAGTGTGGGAGAAGTGGATATGCTCAATTTCTGAAGTACGACTTTACTATACTGTAAGTCCCTCCGTTTGGAAATAAGTGGCGCGGTTTTAGTTATTTTCAAACAGAGGTAATACATCTTTTGACCCTTGAATATACCGCCAAGCACGTACACCCGAACCCCGCAAAACAAAAAATGCAGATACAACAGAAGAATGTCGTTGGTGGTAAAGATTTGACTTGAAGTAAAGTGGGCCTTATATCACATCCTTTTTAACATGGTTGCATCTGTGTTTACCAAAATGCTAGAGAAAGATGCACATAATGATTTGATTAAAGGTTTTCTTTCCCATGTGATCCCCCAGGCGTCATCAACCTGTAATATGTTGATGACACCATAATTTTTTTAGGAAAACCTCTCGCTTATGCTAGAAACCTTAAATGGATTTTTGTCCTATTTGGAGGCCCTCTCCGGTCTAACAATCATTTTTCATAAAACTGATCTTTTGTCTATTAATGTGGATGGTATCGAAGCTAAGTTTGCCAAGATCTTTTGTTGGATGATTGGCTCATTTCCACTTAAATATTTGGGTGTTCATCTGCATTACAATAAGCTAAGGAGGGAAGACATCCAACCAATTATCGATAAAATTATTTAAACAACTCTGGGTTGGATGGGCAATACTTATCTTGAAGGGGTAAATTGATTTTCTCTACACTTGAGTTCTACTATCCCCTCTTATCTGACATCTATTGTTAAATTTCCCAAATGGGCTTTGAAAAGTGGTGAAGCCAAGAAAATTGTATGACAAGGGTCGACAGAAGAGGACAACACTTTGGTATTTTTTTGAAAAGCTAAAAAAACAAGTCAAATTGTCAACAACAAAAGGTATACAATTGTACAACCATTAATTATACAACCATTCATTGTCAACAACAAAAGGATATACAATTGTCAAATTGGACATCGCCAAAAATAAAATCTAGACAATAGAAGATAGATGAAGTAACTTGTTTTTAGCTTAAGGACGCTCAACATGGCGATTCATCAAACTCATCGGTAATTGTATATGTTGATATTCCAACCGCAATCCCTTTTCATTATAATTTACGAGGCAATCCCTTAGAATTCCATCTTCCATTTTAGTTCGAAGCCTTGTATTCACAAGTTCAATTCCAGAAAATGCACATTTTGTCGTTGTCGTTGAAATCAGTAAGGTAAGAACAAGTCGACGAGTCTGTTGATGACGAAATAGTTAGTACTTTTAGCAATGATTATACCAAGGGGAAATCAACTCATACATAAGCTGAGAGTGTTATATACCTACCAATCAAATGATATTCATCCGATTCTTTGGTTATTGCAAGCTGTTGACAAATTAAGTTATGATATATTGGTCAAATTCTGAAAGTTTGGGCTTGTGAGTACAACATTCTCATAATGTCGTAGCTAACACCATATTATTCCTTTCTTGTTATGCAAAATTAGCAGGATAGAATTTTGAGGCTAGAGAACAAATATTATCAATGTTAAATGAAATGAACAAATTACAAGGGTCCATGGAAGAGCACAAAATTAGAATTTGTGTTGCTTTTTTGTTAAATCTGCAATTCAACTCTTGTACTTGTTGATCAACATCAGTCATGAAAATGTCACGCCGATAATGATGATCAACTATAGTCTCATCATCCGCACGTGAGTTAATGCAATCCAGATAGAACTCATTGAAATGTTGTGTCGGAAGTCCTTGTTTTCTAGAAAAAGAGCACACCAGCTGCAAGCTTGTTCTCACCATTATCTCTTAGTTCCCGAATCAACACTTCTATAGTTTTAACATCATCCATGGTATTCACAATATCTAGAGACTTTTGTTGAATTTTTTGCATAGCATGTTATTCCCATAATTTTTTTCATGACATGCAGAATAAATATGAAGTCAAAAGACATTAGCAACTTAACATAACCAGAAGCCTTTGTTCGTGCTGAAGGTGAAGTACCTGGTCGTTTAGCGGTACTAATGCTTTTAAGTACCAAGAATGTAGGTTTGATAGTTTCATAAGGTTGCAAATAGAAGCATAGTGAGAACTCCACCTAGTGTCATCATGTTGTTGTAAAGTTCCAACTTGATAATCCCCACTTCAAGTTTCAAGCTCACTACGCACAATGAGATGCTCCATTTCAACAAATTCATTAGCATGTGTGACATCATTTCGCTTACACGAAGACACAACCGTGTCGATAAAAAGAGTAAGATGATCAAATAATTGTGAACATAAGTTACTTCTTTAGATGCAAAAAAGAGCTAGCTCAATTATGGGAAAAACAATGTATGTAATACGCATAAGAACACTCTTCCATGAACATGTCTTGTAGTCCATTCCACTCCCCTCATGGTACTAGCGTTGTCATCTCCACGAATATTATTCACATCTAACTGATGTCGAGCCAAAACAGAAGGTAACTCTTCTTTTAGAGTAGCTGAAGATGTATCAGCAACAGGAATAATATCAAGAAAACGTTCACGAGTGAGGCCAAGTTTATTAAAATTGAATAACCATTGTCATTTCCTCTCTTTTGACTTCATCTCTTAACTCATCTACAAGCCCCAAATTCGGTACGAATTTCTATTTGCACTTTAGAAGCAATCATATGCAGAATTTCATTCTAAATTGTAGGTGAGGCATACTTAGAATTCAGTGGAGCATTACCCAGTACAACTGTGCCAATTTCCTTGTCATAAGAAGCTACCAATTTCACCATTTCAGGAAAATTACCTTGGTTCTTTGAATCTAAACTTTCATCGCGTCCACGAAGAGGCAAGCTTGGAATGCAAACCACCATAATGCATAGATTGTAACTATAAGCCACACCATATTCCTCTTGATATCATCCTCTATTTGCTTCACCACTTATTGCTGCATATGGCATGTCTTATGTTTCTTATTATCATAACGTTTGACAGCCTTACTATCATTTCCACTGTGATTCAAGAATGCACATTTCTTTCCATTGTTAAATCTCCTCCATTTTTTCAATCCTTGCATTTTAAACACATCAGACCCTTTCTTTCCAAGTGGCTTCTTATAAAGACAGAAAACATGGTAAACAATATATAGGCTGGAACTTTCCACGGTGAATATTCTAACCACAGGAAGGATTTAAATCAATGATACCGAAACTTGCATTGAGGGACTGTTGAACCATCATGAGGGTACTCATGAGAACCATGCTTCATATATGCATGACAAGCTTGTTCTTTAATATTAGGATTATAATCTCAAATTTAATCACAGACCGGGTTCCCGTTTTGTACTACCAAACAGAAGAATCGGCCCTTCTCACTCTGTAAACCTGAGGTGGTGGTGGTGGTGTTGATATTGCAATTTCATCTAGGGGTTGTTGTGCATCCACCAAGTCAGGGATAATAGCAAAAACTGTAATGAAGTATGAACACTTCCTTCCTTCTCAAAAAATGAATGCATTGTTACAAACTTTATTTTATTTTTGTACACAATTATTTTGGAAAGATTGAACAAATCGACTATGAGAAAGAGAAAATAAGAAAAATGCCAGATCTAGAAATTTGATGTGACATCTTGAAGAAAGAACTAAAGGAGTTTGAATTTGTACCTCCTCTTGGATCCTTGTGATGAGTCCAATTTATGCGATGGTTTTGATAGTTATTTTGTGCCTACATGGTAGGCTTTGTGGCATTTTATTGCGTTTACGCGCTACTTTTTATCGATATTCCACAGGTAACAACTTTTGGATCAAGGAATACATTATGGAAGGAATCCCGAGGAATGGTAGTGGAATCACGTCAGTTAATGTGATGATAAACTACCATAAAAGAGAGGAGCAGAGGGATTAAGGGAGGATTCTCGACGGCGCCTCCAGAGCCAAGGACGACCTTCTACACGAGGACACCCACTTGTAGGGGCGGTCGTATGAGCTGCTAGTGCCGCTGCCTCATCCACTATTTTCCAACCGGTAAAATGGATTGGAAATTAGACGAACATGCACACTAGAGGCTGATCTAGAAGGCACAATCCTAGCCTACAGTGTGATCCAGAGGAGGGATTGGCAAGGAGGAGATAGCCCTCTTCACCACCAAACACAAGGGGATGCCAACATCATCACCACTGTCATCATCATCATCACCACCACCCACTATTATCATCATCATCATCATCATCCAGATCCATCTCCCTGTAATATCAGGAACCCTAGTGGATCATCTTGTGTGTTACGTGTGTGATCCATTCATGATTATCATCACCACCTTCATGATGTTCGTTGTCTTCATGTCTGAGTAGACCCCTGTTCTCGAGGACAAGGATGAATCTTGGTATGTATAGAATCTAAACCTTAATAATGGATATGTGATCGTCTGTTGAATGCTTAGTTTAATAAACTTCATGAATGTTGTGAAGGGGCCTCAAAATTACCGTCGAAAGGCCATGAAGTGTATCACTGTTGTTGTAAAGGTTAGGACGTGAAGGAAATTCAAGGTGATAGTAAAAGCCTTTGTAATTGAGAGGGGATTTACGGAGAACCCTTAGAGAGGTCGCATCCATGGGGTAACCCTTAGTTACCTTAGTAGTAACCCGTAGGGGGACACTGCGATAGTGGTGTGCATGGCACGAAGTCTACCTAGGGTAGAACGTGTTATGTACTCGGCTCCGCCCAGCAGAATCATCAATAGTGGCTTAAATATCCAAACTACAGTATGTGATTGCATAGTATGCCCTAGAAACATACCAATGGGAATTTCGGACACCCTGACAGTGCCTAACTCCTCTGCCATTTTCAATTGTTACGCGTGTTGTTGTTTTCTATTCACCTTTATCTTATTTACTTTCAGTTCGCTCTACACCAAAATCACTATTTACTTACGCCCTTCATTTGTTAGGAGCTTATAATTATTTGCAGGGACAAATCCATAATTCACTACAAGAGTCAACGCTTAATTCATGTGTTTCCTGTGGGGTCGATATTCTTACTTCGAAAAGTATATAACTTAACCATGTGCACTTGCAGGAAATCACCTTGCGATTAGTGCCTTGAATAGGACCTGTAGGCGACCAAACATGAGACGAACTGGGAAAGATTTTAGTGTTTGCCAGTTGTCTCCCTCGAGGGTTCAAGCATGTTAGGGGACTTGATACAAAGGAAAGATATTGGAGGAGTGGACAAAATAGAATAACTGGGGTGTTGTGCTGGGTTGCCTGGCCACTACGTGGTGTGTTTTCTTTTGGGACAGAATAGTAATGGAAAAGTCAAGAGCATGTCTAGCATTTACTATGGCATGTAATTTTCCTGGGGTTGGCTAGACCAATAGCATACACTATTTTTGGAGCAAAAACTCCACCTGGTAATGAGCGTTTTGGCATGTTGGCCTGAGTTGTGACCCCTACTGCCCGTGCCTCAGCCATTTGCCTTGAATGTCATATCTTCTCAAATGGCTCGTTTCATATGGGGGAATATGAGCCATGAATATCATTTGCCTCTGTGGGTTCTTATGGCAAGAATGGATGTTCTTTGTAGCCTGGATGTTCCCAATTTGAAGGACAGTAATCTCGATTTACTAGTTTCCTAGGGTAAACGATACTTTACCGGGGGAAATAAGAACTGGCATAAAATTATTGTTTTCAAATATGGATATGTCATGCGGAATACTTTGTGGTCCAAAGTAGGGTGGGTTCCCCTTTTTGGATGGGTATAACCTGGGCTTTATCTGCTTCTAAATGTTTATATAGGTGGAAAGTTCGTATTGCTAATAATGTTAGTTTATGGTATAATATCTGCCTTGGGGACTGTTCCATGAAAACCCATTTTTCGTCTTTGCCAAACAACTCGATTGTCTAGGTTTGGGATGGTAGTACCCTGAAAATGTCATTTAAAAGGTGTGTTTATGCTAATCTATTTTGCAAACAGCTTGAACTAATATGCCTTTTGCAAACAGTTGTTTTATCTTCTAATGGAGACGATCATATATGTATGGTGGAGCCTTCTCGTCAATTTTCTGGAAAGTCTTTATATAATGGCATTAATTTTTAGAGTTTTGTCTGTCCTTTGAAGGTTCTGATGTGGAAAATACTTACACCTACAAAATTACATGTGTTATTGTGGATGGTTATTAATAGAAAAGTTCACACAAGAGATAATTTGGCTAGAATCTCAATGTAGATGATTTATCCTACCTTTTTTGCAGTCATCATGAGTCTATTCAACATTTTTTTGACTATGCGGTTGCCAACACTTATGGCATTTTGTTGCTGAAACCATTGATTTACCCTTTCCTAATCATATTCATGATCACACCCATTATTGGGGCCCCAAAAACTTGGTGCTCTACAGTATGGTTTGTGTTGATATGTTATGGAGTGTTTGTTGCTTATGACATGAATTTTGTTTTCAGGGTAGATCATGGAAAAATGTGAACTGTGTCCTCGACAAGTTGACTACATTTCCACTTCAGTGGAAGGTGCTATGTGACATTACTCAGTCGGAGTTGTTGATGTGATGCATACGACTCTTAGATCATCATCGAAAGTAACATATGCGGATCGCCTCGGCCTAGTGATGTTGTGACCCGGCCCCATGAGAGGGCCCAAAATCTCTATGCTTAATGGGTCAGTCCGTGCATTAATAGCTGACACGCACAATCGACGATGAAATACCAAGAAAAACATCACATGTCATAGTATTTACATCGAAGATCCAGTGAAATACAATACACACATGTTTAGCGCATGCCTACCTTACAATACACTCATGCAACGGAGTAATATTGTAGTGTTGTGACGTCCATCAACTCACATGCAATAGTTGAGTATAGTGTTGTAACCCTACTTCGTAAACTTCCCTTCGATGCGGTAACATGCAACATGATACATTGCAGCCACAAGGGTCAATACATTGGATGTATTGGAAAGCTTCACTAGGATTGGCTTGTTGAAACGTAAACATGCAATTTGGTGCAAATGGTTTCCTTTTTGCGCAAAATAGCTTTCCCTCTCTTTATAATGGTGGTCTACACTAATAGCAATACGACACTTCCGGTAACCCCGGTCGTAGTCTAGAGTTACTCTGGTAACCCTAGTCATAACCCAAAGCAGTTTGAGTATGTGGACTCCCGGTAACCTCGGTCATCCCAAGCTTCTCTCCCGAGACGGTGGTACCCCCCAGTCCTTTGAGATTGGTGCCATAACTCCCCATTGGTTCAACCCATGAATTTTAATGGAAGAGGTGAATGAGATCAAGTTGAAAATTCTCGGATGAGTTGCTCAAAGTTGTCTGTAACCGGGGACATGGCTAATCATGATCAGTTTTATACACTCTGTAGTGGTTTGTGTACTTTAACCGTGATTCAGATCACACATTCCTACAACTAAACTTCACTTGTAAAGTATCTAAGTAGATCGAGAAAGGACTTTTGGGAAGTAGTCGCCCACTCAGGAAAGACAGACCCAGTCCAACCTACATGCAAATGCTACATCTGCAGGTCTGACGTAGGTGGGTTCCCACAACTTACTCGATCCTGACAAAGCCCATATTGTCTCACGGTCACACATGCAAGCTACTCAACTTTTGAACTCGTACAATCTCTGGTACCTGAGTGGCATTCCCCACCACAGACTACACTCCGATGACCCAATCAAAATCAGTCCACCCACATTGATTCATTAATTAAGTAGTAGTTAAGTAGTCAACCATGTTGTTGTATGGTGGAATAATAGTTGGTGTTTCCTAATCCACATTCTAGCAGCTAAGAAACTACTCGTGGGTTGCAATGTTAGGGTAATATGGACCTAATCATTCTACTGGGCTTTGTCAAACATAAGGTAAAATTCTATAGGGGGTTCCCAGTTGAAAATCAACTACAATGCCATAAAACATAGGTTATGATCAAGGGTTCCACTTGCCTGTATTGACGATCCTTCGGTTGCACAATTATTGATCAAGACACTTCGACACTTCGCTCTCCATAACAATCTATGTAAGTATAGAACATTCATGAACAACCATAAAATACAATCAACAAACAACAAGTGTTGTGCATGGTGTTAGTGTCGTCACTGTGTTGTGTGATCATGTGTCAAGGCTTACCTCATAAGATTTTGGAAAACAACATACTGGTTGCCAATTGGATTACATGTGACATAAGGGTTCGCATGCAAGTTTCAATAAACGTTCATCACATAAGAAGTATGTGATGTCAAGTTGTGGTTGTCAGATCCAATCAAAGGATCATAACAACACAGTCCTGGTCTGCGAATCTTGGATAGCCAAGTTCATATTCAAGTTTGAATGATAATTCATACTTGTTGACCTTTCATGAGCTTGAATACACTAAGGTCTGGAAATAATAACTTGATCTGGTTTTTGATTCAATTTGGATTTGAGTTAGGGTTCATCCTATTTGAATTCAAATTGAATGAGCTTACAATTCAAATTGGTCTTACTTGGATCAATTTGAATTATGAACATTTGATATGTCTCCGATGTATCTATAGTTTTTGATTATTCCATGCTATTATATTATCAATCTAGGATACTTTATATGCAATTATA
>CBMN010752616.1:0-19482 GCA_000582825.1 Hordeum pubiflorum
TGGTTTGATAACCTTGGTTCTTACCAAGGGAAATACTTATCTATATTGTGCTGCATCATCCCCTCCTCTTCGGGGAAAACCCAACGCAGATCACAAGTATCAGGTATAAAGATAAAGAAATCAACGATGGAGACAGACACACTAGATACTATCATGCCAAAATAAATGGGAGAAGAGTCAAGAACAGAATAATATCATTAGAAAATGAAGAAGGGGTGATTGAAGGAGAAGAAAACCTGATGAAGTATATCACTGAATTTTGTAAAGAGGTTTTTGGGTCGGCATCCTGAAGAGGCTTACATTAATATGACAGGACATGAATTCAATAATATCTCTGATGAGGAAATAGAAGAATTAACCGCTCCTTTTTCTTTGGAAGAAATCAAAATTGTTGTTTTTGGAATGGGAAGGAACAAGAGCCCTGGACCTGCTGGGTTCCCTGTTGACTTTTATCAGGATTTTTTGGACTTGGTTAAAATGGATCTAAAAAAATAGTAGAGGATTTTGCCACTCGGAAATTAAACATATCCAAACTTAGTTATGGGATTATCACTTTAGTGCCCAAGACTAATGATGTTAAACAAATTCAGAAGTTCAGGCCTATATGCTTGCTCAATGTTAGCTTCATGATAATCACCAAAGTATTGATGAACAAATTAAACAAATGTGTGTCCCTTGTGATATCCTCTAATCAAACTGCCTTTATTAAAGAGAGAGATATCATGGAAGGAGTGGTGGTGCTTCATGAAGCGCTTAACTATATTCACAGCAAGAAATAAAGTGCTCTAATTTTCAAGGTGGACTTTGAGAAAGCATATGATAAAATCAAATGGCCTTTTGTAATTAAAATGCTAAAATGGAAGTGTTTCCTGACAAGTGGTCTGATTGGGTTATGGAAACCATGAGGGGAGGCCATGTAGGCGTTAGAGTTAATGACAAAATTGGACCTTATTTAAAGACTTTTAAAGGACTAAGGCAGGGAGATTCTCTCTCTCCTTTACTGTTTGATATTGTTGCTGATGCTCTAGAAGTTATCTTGCATAAAGCCAAGGATCATGGTCTAGTGAAAGGGGTTTTATGTGAAAACCTAAATAAAGGTGTCAATATGCTTCAATATGCAGATGATACTATTTTCTTGTTAAATGATGATATAGATAGTGCTAAGAACCTGAAAATGATCCTATGTGATTTTGAACAAATGTCTAGACTCAAGATAAACTTTCATAAAAGTGAACTCATGTTGTTTGGGGAAGTTTCCCGTAAACATGACATATACCAAGAAATTTCTACTTGCAAGATGGGGGGTATACCCATGAAAAACTTGGGGATGTCTCTGTATAACGCTAGGTTTAGAAATAAACACTGGAGTGGGGTAACTGAAATAATTGAAAAAAGATGTAGTTGCTCGCAAGGGAGATTGTTGGGCTCTATTGCAGGAATGATTAGTCCAATCCTGTCTCACCAACATACGTGTGTTCATGATGTCCTTCTACCCCATGCCTGCTGGTGCAATCAAAAAAGCTGATTTTTATAGGGCTAGACTAGTCTGGTAGGAAGATGAAAATGAGAGGAAATATCATTTAGTTAATTGGAAAAAAAATTGTACCCCCAAATATTTTGGAGGTCAAGGGATCATAAATCTAGAAATCATGAATAAAGCTCTGCTAACCAAATGGTTTTGGAAATTAGAAACTGAAGGTGGCCTATGGCAATCAGTGATGTTGGGAAAATATGTAGCTGATGGGTGCATCTCTAGAGTGAAAAACCAACCTAGGGATTCCCAGTTTTGGGCTGGGCTTTTAAAAGTCAAAGATACATTCTATAAATTTGCCAAGAAAAAGTTAGGAGATGGTAAAAACACTAGATTTTGGGAGGATATTTGGGTTGACAAGAAAGCTCTGACCGATGAATTCCCTAGACTATATAATCTCTGCTTTGATCATGATATTACAGTGGCTGAAGCACTCCAATTGGGGTGGTGGGGCTTTAAATTCAGAAGAACTTTGCATGGAGAAACTCTAGAGATGTGGAGGAACTTGAAAAATAGATGCATGGATGTTGAGATGAGATGTGGGAAAGATAGGATAAAATGGTTGATTAGTGCTGATAAGAAATTCATAGCAAAATCTTTATATAGGGAACTCATAGCTGAGAATTGCAAGTTCCCACAAGGTTTCTCTGGGAAATCAAAGTTTCGACTAAAATCAAAGTTTTTATGTGGCTAACCAATAGGAAGTCAATACTTACCAGTGACTCCCTTGCTAAGAGAGGGTGGAAGGGGGGAAAAGATATGTGTTCTGTGGAACGGATGAATCTCTCGATCATATTTTTTTAAATGTTCTGTTGCTTCTCTTGTTTAAAGTCTTGTTAAATGTAGTTTAAATTTGAGGTCAATTCCCTCCTCGATTGTATGGGGAGATGGATTAAAACCTTTAACAAAAATGATAAAAGGCTGGTCTTGGTGGGGATCTCCTCACTACTTTGGACCAGGTGGAAAAGTAGAAATGGGATTATATTTGATAAGAAATTGATTAATGACTCCACGACACTCATCAAAATTTTATGTCACTGGATCATTGCCTGGTCCATATTGCAGATAAAGGAACCAAGAAGAAAGGTCCTGGAGCTGCAGGCAAGGCTTCTTGAGCATGCAACAAGTGAGGTGTACTGCTCTTCCCAGGGGTGGAGATTTGATGTCCAGCGTCTGGAGCAGTAGGACCTCGAAGCTAGAGGGCTTTGGTAGTCTTCGTTAGGTGTTTACTTTTGAAGTTAATCATGCTCCTTTTAAGAACTTTGTTGTTGGTTCTCATTACGTTGATCTCGAATGTGAATGGTTGATAGCTTTTGAGTGATTTACATCATCTACCCCCTCCCTGCTGTTGTGCCAGATGGTTGGGGGATTTGGTTGTAGAGTTGCGCTGATGATTGCTGGTGGCTGTGACTGCTAGCTGGTTTATTAGTGTCCACTCTGTTAGTTAGTTTGTTAGCTGGTGTAGTATATCTAGTAGGTTCTTGTAGCTTGAACTTGGTTTCTATTAATCGAAATTGTAAGGGTGGAAGCCCTTCTTTTGCTCAAAAAAATGCCTATGGGTTCAGGACGTGCCATCTCAAAGGCCAGGGTGAATTATGCAGAGGTTTGTTCTCTAAAGATTAAACAAAGACGTCTATACAAAATGAACGATTTTTTATCTTTTTCTTAGGTTTTGTTTTCTTGGCGGCATCGAAAAATGTTGCTAGACTTGTTGACTTTCTTCGGATCTTGGCAGTTGATCTGCCTAAAGAAGAGCAATAGACTGGATTTTGGTGCTGCGACTTTGGCATTTTTTTATGTTGTTGTTCTATGGTATGGTCTGATTTCTCTACTCTTTGGACTGACGGTGATGTGTTTTAAACTTGTATTGTGTGGGGAGATGGTACAACCGATGTTTTTACATCGATATCGAGATATGTTTCAACGGGAGAGTGGCTACTGCATTTTTATTTATTTATTGTAGTTTTTAAAACCTGATATGGCAAAGACATTTGCAGGTTTCATTTATTTTACTGTTGGTTCAGTGTAATTTTCAATCTTTGACGAATGACATACAATCGAAGGAAGATGCTAATATAATTTTCACTGTAATTTTATTTTTTACTAATCATTAAGCGGCCAGTTGTTTTTTCATTGTATTGGCTATTCTTCTATTGTCAAATATAAGACGCTTTTGAGCGTCTTTTCTCAAAAGATAAAACGATGGTCTAGTTTCACATTTTTCCAGTGGTACAAGTTATTGCAATATTTTTAACTTTGTTCTTTGCTCTGTAGGATCATAGACTTTGTGTGATAGTTGGAGCCACTTCGAGTGCGAATTGTGAAACAGCAAGCATCCCGGAGCCGATTTTAGTGAATTTCAAGAAATCGTCCCTAAGAGAATCTTCAATAGAAAATGTAAATTTGAAGATGTAACAATAGGAGATATAAAATTACATCTTTAGAAAAGAGCCACCTCCAACATATTATGCAAAATGGAGATGTAAAAGTGCAACTGCAATAGATGGTACAAAATGGAGAAGTAAAACCTGCGACTGGCAATGTACAGCCGCACAATTTCAAATAAAAACATCACGGATTAAAACTTAAAATTTTCACATGTCCACAATATCAAATTATTATATAACTCATCAAATCCACAACAGCAACTGCAACACAAACACAATAAAGTTCTTGCACAATACAACACAGTTCTTGCATAATACAACACAAATTATGAAACTAGGCAGCTCTTTCGCCATGCCATTTTTAGTACTCCGCCATCAAATCCTTCTGAAGTTGATTGTGCACATCAGAGTCTCTAACTTCATTGTACACCTTCATGAACGTCTAATTCACTCATTTTTTTCTCATCGGCATAACACGTACACCCATCAGATCATAATAGGTGTAATCTAATTCATGTCCACACTCATTCTCAATGATCGTGTTATGCATGATACTTAAGCAATCATGATATACCAAAGGTTTTTTATCCTACTCCCTTCGTTCCTAAATATAAGTCTTTTTTAAGTCTTTTTAGAGGAATATAAGTCTTTTTAGAGGTTTCACTAGGGGACTACATAAAAAGACTTATATTTAGGAACGGAGGGAGTAGAATCTAGATGGTCCACACACAATAGCAAATTGGGATTGCAAAATTCCAAATGCCCTCTCAACATCTTTCCTAACCGCCGCTTGTGCATTATGAAAGATGAGTTCTTTCTTATATCTGGATTTTTTTATAGTCTTGACAAAAGTACTCCACTTTGGGCAGATCCCATCCGCAAGATAGTACCCATAGTTGTATTTGCGCCCATTTGTTTCAAAGGTCATCGGTGGAGCTTCTTCATTGGCTAACTTGGCAAAAAGAGGTGACCGGTCGAGCACATTGATGTCATCGCAAGATTCGGGCATCCCAAAATATGAATGCCAAAACCATGTTTCATGATTGACAACTGCCTCAAGAATGATAGTAGCATCCTTCCCGCGACCTTAAATTGTCCATGCCATGTCTTTGGACAATTTTCCACTTTCAATGCATGCAAATCCACGTACTCTAGCATACCTGGGAACCCATGGGCTTTGTTCATCTCCAAAAGTCTCTGAGTGTCCTGAGCATTGGGTGCTCTCAAGTAATATGGAACAAACATAGTCTTTGCAAATTGTTTGACATAGAAGATAGAAGTGCTCTCTGCCATCGCCAAATTTTCATCAATGTAGTCTGCCGGAAAAACATAGGCGATCATGCGCAAAGCGGCAGTTACCTTCTGCTCCGTGCTATGTCCAAGCATCCCGGCACAATTCCTCATCTGCTCGAAGGATTGGTCATGCCGCGTCACGAAATTGCAAATGTGGATGAATAAATATTTGGACATTCTAAACCGGCGTCCGAAGTACCTCTCTGGAAAAACAGGTAGTGTAGCTAAATAGTTCCGCATCAACCTCTCGCACGCCTCAACCCTTCCTCTCTGGATGAACGCACGACCAAACACAGAACCGTCATGCTTCGGGTTCTTCTTCTTGTGGCATCGCCACTAGCATAGCAATGTCCTCGTCTTTAGTCAAATTAAATTCCTCATCGAAGGAGGGATCGTGCACATAAAAGGAGTCACATGAACTTATCTACAATATGAAAATCACCATCAAACTATATCATCACGACCGAGAAAAAACTCGTGGTTTGCACGGTTTTTTCCTTGGGGGAATTTCCTCAAACACCTTGCGTGTGAGGTGGAAGGATTTGGCTGGCGAAGCGATGGGCAGTCGTTCGATGGCAGCTTGTGCAATCGATGGCGGCAGCTCGGCAGAGGAGACGGCTGCAACCCTGCAGAGAAGGCAATGGGAGCTCAGCGCTGCGGGAGGCCGGCTTGGCGCGGCGGGAAGAACGGCGAAGGCGGGTGGGCGGCGAGGCGCGCCTCCCCTAGCTTCAGCGGTGGGTCGAGACTAGAAACAAGCCTAACTTCTCCACGACCGCGCCGTCGAAGCCATTACGGCAGCTGGACCTCCCGCGAAGCTTCGATTCACAGCGATGGCCGAAATCGAATCAACGGCGGCGGAGGACAGCCATCGCTACTCCGGCGAGGCACGGGGCGAGGGACAGACGGGTGGAGTCGCGGCGGTGTCGAAGGTGGGCGGGAGGGCGGGCGACGGCGACATCGATTTTGGCCAGAATCGGCCGGCGGCGGAGGCAGACGAGCGACGGGCATGCGGACTAAAGCCGAATGAAGGCAATTAGGTAGTTGGCGCGCGACCAGCCCTTTTACATCTCGTGTAGCCGGAGATTAATATTTGCATTTCGAAATGTTGTATTTTACATCTCCGGAAGGCGGTGTTATTAATTTTGCATCTATATTCTCTGTTGGAGGTGGATTTTTGGGCGTGAGAGATGCAAAAGTTAGTTATTTTTGTATCTCATCATCTATTGTAAATGCTCTAAGATGGTATAAAATGGACATGTTCAGCAACAAAAATATGTCGCATTTTTTTATATAATTTGTGAATTGTTTTAAAAATTCAGAATATATTTTTAACAGACAAACAATTTTTGAAAGTCAGAGTGTTCTAAAAAAGCGTGAACTATTTTTGAAAAATTAGGAACAATTTCGAGACCTTGACATTTGGTAATTTGAGAACATGTTTTTAAAAACACAAAAACATTTTGAAATATTAACCAAGCAATTTTATAAACATTTACATTTTCAATTTGTTATTTTTTTTTGGAAAAAGGAACTTTTTTGGAAAATCCCGAACATTAATAAAATACCACGAATATTTTTTTAAATTATAAACTGTTTTCGAAATAGCAAACATTTAAAGAAATATTGTTACTAAATTTTGAAAAACAAGATTTTTTTTGAATTCTGAACAATATTTAAAATTTCCGATGAAAATAAAAGAAAAGGAAAGAATAACAGAAAATATAACAAAAAAGGGAAAACAAAAGAAATAGTAACCCTCTAGAAGGTTCTCAAAGCAGCCAGGAACCAACTAGAATGTTCCGAAAACTGGAAGGAGCGAACATGTATAATGGAACGGCACACATGCTTAGCTTGTGGGCTTCCCTGTGCATAAAATTTGCCGCAACGCGGGTCAAATAGGAATTTCGGCACCCTGCGAGCAATTGGCGGCGATTAGCATAGGGGGAGCCCCCCCCAAGATGCGTCGCCAAAATGCGCCCCTCACGGGGATCGAACTGCAAACCTCACAATCGTTAAGAGTGTTCAGATCTAGTGGAGCCTGTAAGTCCAAACGACTAATAATCTACTCGAAATTATATAAATTATAGGCAGATCTATTTTGAAATTCCGAACACATTTTAAAAATTTCGAATTGTTTGCACAATTCTGAACATTTTTTGTACCTACCGGTTTAATTTTTTTTGAAAATTTGAAGTTTTTTCAAGAAACGAGAACATTTGAACATTTCTTGAAAAATTGGGAACAACTTTGAGATCTGGACAATTTGTTAATTTGAGAACATTTTTTGAAATTTTTTAAAACATGAAGAAATTTTGAAAATGGGCAAACAGTTTTTGAATTTTTGAAAAAAGAATCAAAACGGGCACATTTTTGTTCAAGTTTGAACTTTTTTGAAAAATACTGAACATTTTTCAATTCTGGCATTCCAAACAATTTTCAAATTAGCTAAAAAAAATTATATATAATTTTTTAAAACAGGACGAATTTTGTGAATTCCAACAATATTTGGAATTTCCAATCATTTTTTGATTTTTTTAAATAGAATACGAAAACAATGGACATGATAAGGCTTAGATGTCCATAGAAGTCTGGAGTTCGTTTTCAGGACAGATTTTGTTTTGGCCCATTGGTTAAGATTGGTCCGACGGATACGTTTTCTTCTGTTTCTTTGCTTCGGCGCCAGATAATCTGATTATCCTAAGTCCTGTGATCGAGGCTCAGAGTAGGCGTGATGACAAAAGCTTGTGCTAATCAAATCAACAGTTAGTGACAGCAATCATGAGGTGATTAAGGTGATTGCTGCAGAAAAGCCACAAGAGTAGCCGGGAAAGGCTCTCACAGCTGGTGGTCGTACGCGGGACCGGCGTTCTGGAGTGCACGCTAGCTAGGCAGTTAGCAGGAGCGCCGCAAGTTGCAAGCGTACAAGGATCTCTGGCTGGCAAGTGAGCTCGACGGGGCGCAACTGTAAACGCGGCGGCTCGCGGCCATCGTGAGGAGCTCAGCGTGCTGATTCCGTATCGCCGGCCACCGGCAACGCGAACGGTTGCGTGGAGCGAACGGTGCGGGCGAGCAGCTCTGCAACTGCGAGCAAGCACACAAATCATCTCTCGGCATTGCGCGAAAGAGGAAACAAGACGCCACAGCCACGCTGTGACTGATCGGATGACAGAGATAAAGACTTCACATCACATGACAACGAACTCCAGAATCTGGATCTTGCGTCGGACTCCGGCGTCTCTTCGTTTATGCACTGCAATCTACAGGGGCAGCCTACTTTATTGTTTCCGCTTGCTTTTCTCTCTTTTGTTTCATGACGTACTGGTACCAGTAACGGCCTGACGTTTTCTGGCCAACTTTTCCGTGTATATTGGAGGATCTAACAAGGGAGAAGGAACCGAGCGGAGAAAAATCTGGGCACGATCAGACTTGAGTACCCACCGCCACCGGAGAGAGACAAGGCAGATCAAGCGCTCTCTGCTCCCCTCCCCTTGACAATGATGAGTACCGTCGCCAGCTCCCAGCACAGGAAGCCGGCGACTTCCCGCTTCGGTTAGGCCCGGCCGTTCCACGCCCCGGCGACTCAATTTTTTTCTTTTCGTCATGTCCCACAGCTGTGGCTGACGTCGACGGCGCGTTCGTCGCCTCCACAAGTCATCTCTCGCTCCCCGCCTATATATACGCTACCGCTCCGGGCCTCCGGTTGCCGCCCCCAAGACGACTCCCTCGCGCGGCGCCCCGAGAGAGGACGGGAGGCGGAAGGTCGGCCGTGCGCGTGCCGCCATCGCAGGTCCGTCCATGGATTCATTCGTTCGTTGTTGCTTCGTTTATCCGATGCTGGGGACTCCTTTTCACCTTCTAGATAGAAAAGTAGCTAATGTGATGGTTGTGTTCTTGCCTGGTGGCATGCTTTGCGTTTTAGCTACGTGTGACTTTGCAGCCTTGTTCTTCTTGATTCGTTCCCTTCTTAAATTACAGTAACAGCTTTGCTAAGTATACTTCCAAATCATGTCATCAGTGGTTTCTCTGTTCTTGGCTCTCTGGGGTCTCTGGATTCAGTTCAGGCGGCTAGGCTTGTTTCTTCCACAGCTGTACTGTACTGGCTTTCATTTTTGCTACATCAATCTGCACTGTTATTATCTTCAATAACCAGATTGTGCTGGTCCTTCTTCCAGTTGATGTGGGGATTTTTGGTCTCCAAGACCACATGATTGCTTAGATAAACATCATTTCAACGATATGACTGCATATGGTTTGTCCCTTTAATTAATAATTTGGGTGCCATTAGCCATTAAGAGAACTCATGACTACTGTTATATCATCATATTGCACACTATTCATCATCTGTACCCGACAATGCCAACAGCGTTCAAATATTTAGTCCAACAACTGCACAAGAACGACGTGCCTGGAGGTCTACCAAGTCAAAAGTTGTTGGCCGAATTATATATCCTTTGTTACTTAGGACCCTTGTTTATTGTTCTTGTCTTCTCAAAGATCACTAGATATGGTTGCAACCGAGCGTTTTGTTGTGTTCAGTCCCGTTGAATATATACCGCCAAAGCTGCATCGCTTCTTTTTGATTATTACCCTGTAAGAAGAATTGATAGGATTGCATTCTCTGAAAAATGTTAAAGCACTGACATTTTTTTATTGCCATTTTATTTTTGGCTACAGACAGGATTGCATTCTCCTTCCTACCATTCAGGGTGTGGTCAATTCAGTCTCCTTGGTGTCTTAAAAGAAAGCAAGGATAACATCAGGTCAGTGTTTCAGTGATCTGGCGACCTTATCCAAAGTCATTGTCTAGGAGCTAGGACGCACGTTAATTCGCTTGAGAGGCAGGTTAGGGAGTGCTACAAATAACGACACAAGAGGCAAGAGTCTGCCAAGGTCACATAGTTCCTTACGTAACGTAGTACTAATGTTTTTCTATTCTTTCTCGAGTCTGGCTAGACTGATTACGACACACAACAATATCCTGAAAATTCTCTGGGCCAATCAGTCCCATATGGTTCCTTTTCTTACAGTTGTAGCATGTGTCCCTTTCGGATCTTGGTGACACGGCCCACCTTGTCACAACAGCATCCACACATGAACCCGGACGGCACCGCGCGCCACAAATGCGCAGTTGCGTGGCTTGCTCCGTCCCTCTCGTTAGTTGTGCTGCTCTAGTCGGATCGGTTGATAAATGATAATCCCACTACGGTTTGATCGGTCAAGATCAACCTTGAATTATTGATCGGTGAGCTTTTGTTCAGTGTCCATCTTCTCGCCGTGTCCCTCTCGTTTGTGTAATCCGACCTTTTGGTTCCTTTTGCAACGCCGTGAGCTGTTGAAGGTGCAAGAGGAAAATGAATCAGGTTGGTGACGAGCCCAGTAATGATCCGTCCAAGAGGGTGAGCGGGGAAGCGCCGGCGGCGGCACGCGCCGGATGCTTCGACTGCAACATCTGCCTGGACTTCGTGGTGGAGCCGGTGGTCACCCTCTGCGGCCATCTCTACTGCTGGCCTTGCATTTACGAGTGGCTGCGCCGCGACGCCGCCGGCGGCACCATCTCGACGACAGGGCGGCCGTGCCCCGTGTGCAAGGGGGCGCTCTCGCTGGACTCGCTCGTGCCGCTCTACGGCCGTGGCTGCAGCCGGTCCAGCAAGTCACGGTGCCACCCGGCCATTCCGCGCCGGCCGACCGTGCACCGGGGAGCCGTCGAGCGACAGAGCGCGCAAGCCAGAGGTGGCGGTGACCGGCGGCACGTGAGCACGGAACCCGATTCGCCGACTCGCTCATCCCTTCACGCGCATGTCGGTGCCGCGCCGTTCGACATCCTGTACCCTCCTCGACCCCTCGGGCGCGGCATGAACGCGATGCACTCGACGGCCGGCGGGGTGCTCGGAGGGATGACCCTGGCGTTGCTCCCCTGGGTGTTCGGTGGCCAGGCGCCGGCGCCGACTTACCCCCTGGGCGAGCTCCAAAACCTGAGCACTAGGCTGAGGCGGCAGCACATGGAAGTGGAGAGGTCCCTGCGTCAGTTATTGTTCTTCCTCTTTGTGTTCGTAGTGCTGTGCCTGCTCTTGTTCTGATCTTCGGAGCAGATTCGTGCAACCTCTGTACAGATAGCGTGTGGTGTGCGTTAGTAAAACTCTACAAAGGTCATGTGCTAGCACTATTAACCAAGTGTCCAACCTATCTGCCTATGCGACGAGTTGCGATCATGCATGAGCAAGCAGCTCTTGAAGAGTCTCATACGCGTCTCAGTACCAAGTACTCCGCCGTCCCCAAACAAATGTTGCAGATTTT
The DNA here is from genome assembly GCA_000582825.1 of Hordeum pubiflorum. Classification (NCBI taxonomy): domain Eukaryota; kingdom Viridiplantae; phylum Streptophyta; class Magnoliopsida; order Poales; family Poaceae; genus Hordeum; species Hordeum pubiflorum. The sequence goes on from CBMN010752616.1 coordinate 11,506, forward strand.
GTACTAAACAAATACAATTTTTATACTAGATTATCGACACTTATTTTAGAACGGAGGGGGTACTAAGAACCTAGGAAGCCTTTTGTTTTACAGGAAAAACGACGGAGTCCTGGCAAAACACAAAGGATGCATTGATGAAAAGAAATCTGCTTTCGAAATGTAAACTCTCAAGAGATCAAACCATACTACTGTAAGCTTCGCGGCTTTTATCTAAAACCATCTTCCTTAATTAATGAATTGGTAAATCTTTTGTCTTGTTTAAAAAAACATCACAATGCTTTACTTGAACAATCATAAGCAGAAGACGTTACTGCGTTAGACAACATTTCAGGCCTAAAGACATCGGAAGTCGTTTAGGCCACTTCCGAAGAGAAGTGCAGCAAGCAGGCAGAATTTTCTTTTAGAACTACTAGTAGGCGGAAAACAACGTTTTCTTCTCACTAAAAGTGTGTCCGGGCTATATCTCGCTTATAGTCAGATGCATGCCCCTTCGCAAAAAGTTTCTTCTGATCACTACAGTACATGCCCGGCTCAATCATTCGCTTGCCCGCTACACTCGCTGCATTTGAACTATTCGCTTTGCTAGTTCGCTTAGGTTTTTCCTTTTACTTTTTTTCTTTCGGTCATCACTACATTTTTGATGGTATTCTGTTTTTTTCCTCTTGTTTTTTTACCTGTTTTCCTCATTTATTTATCGGATTTCACTATTTTTTATTTTCTTTATTTTTTCCTTTGATTTTTTCTTTCTTTTGCCTTTCGATTCACCGTTTTTCTCATTTTTCTTTTCTTATAAATTTTGTTTTCTGTTTGGTATCACTGGTTTTGTTTAGTTTTTCTTTCGTTCTTCGTTATGCTTTGGATTTCTTTGTTTTTTTTTTTTTAGTACACATTCCATATTATTTTTATACATCAGAAACCTTTTTAATATAGACGTTAAATATATTTTTAAATAGATGATTATAATTTTTTAAACTTATGTTTTTATGCTAATGTTTTAATACACATTTTACATTCCTTTGTATATATCTCATACATTTTTTCTATACAAATTTAATATTTTTAATACAATAATAATATATTTTTAATACATGGTCAAAAAAATTACATACACATTTCTAATATTTGGAAAAATGCTTTATTAACATTTTTAAAATACAACATTGATATTTTTAATACATGGTCAAGATTTTCCAATTGATATTTAACATTTTATAAATACAATATTAACATTTCTTGAATATAAAATCAACATTTTTTATACACACTTAAAATTTTCATCTTATTGATTAACATTTTTCATATACAAGATAAACATTTTTTTAATACATGGAAAACATTTTTTCTATACACATTTAACATTTTCAAATACTTTATTACCATTTTTCAAATACATGATTAAAATTTCTTGAATACATGGTCAACATTTTTCTACACACATTAAAAAAGTTCAAATGCTTGATTAACATATTTGAAATACAAAATTATCATTTTTAAATGCTTGATTAAGATGTTTTAAATACATGATCAACTTTTTAAATAGACATTTTTTGTATTTTTCTGTATACATGTTTTGTATACATGAGCAACATTTTCTCTATACGCATCTAACTTTTCAAATGCTTGGTTGATATTTTCTGAAGTGTATTTACGTAAAGTATTTTTGTAGTATATTTATTTAGATTGTTTCAAAGTGTAAGAAAAAATGATAAATAAAATAAAAAACAAAAACAAAAGACATGATAGAAAACAACGTTGTGGCCTCACGCACGCTTGGACTAGTTCATCTCGCGCCTCCTTCAGTTGAAATTCTTCTTGGTCTCACTAGAAGCGAGGTATAGCTGCGCCCCTACAAGTGAATATCTCTCCCGTATATGGCCTTTGGGGGTATATGGGCCAAAGTTGTCACCATGTGCACTTTGTTTTCCCTGCGTGTCGGGCCACCTGCCAGGCAACACTGGGTTTCTAGGATTTCGCTCTCACGTTTTTACATCCTCTGAAAAGTACAAACTTTATTACCACGCAAAATCACAAATTAAGGAGTATTCATTGTAAAGGTTGTAACCTGAGTTTTTTTTTGCATAGATTCGTTTATTACAAATGTTTTATCTCTCAAACCTTGTGTCAAAATCTCGAACCGTTTTCACCATTGGATTCCTCGCGTCGAGATATTTAAAATTAGATCCTATATTGATAGGTTTTGACGAACTTTTTTTCATGAAAAACGAGGATGAAAAAAATCCGAACTAGGTGCCGTTGTTTCCCTTTCCGAAGAGGCACAACTATGTCTCTCGCGTAAGCAATATGTGCCTCTCGCGAAAGAAGAAAAAGAAAATGTGTTTTATTTCCCTTTCTCTTGTGCCTCTCTCGAAAACAAATATGTGCTTCCACGAGAAGTAAATATGTGTCTATCGTGGAAGGAAAAAAAACACGTTTTTTTTTCTGAGTGTGCCTCTCGCGTAAGCAAATCTGTGCCTTCATGAGAAGTAAATTTTTGTTTCTCGCGGTAAAAATGCGTTTTGCCTCTCGCGGAAGCAAATCCGTGTCTCCTCGAGAAGTAAATTTGTTTCTCTCGTGAAAGGAAAAAAGGAAACATGTTTTTTTCTTTTCCGAAAGGCACGATTGTGCCTCTTGCAGAAGCAAATTTATGCCTCCACAAGAAGTAAATTTGTGCCTCTCGCAGAAGAAAAAATGCATTATTTCATGATTTTTTTTCAAAACCTAAGAAAATTGAGGGAAAGGCCAAAAGAAAATATCATCTAAAAACTGAAAATACGTACAAAAAAAGTTCACAAGAAGCATCCAACAAGCGACACGTAGTGGCTGAAAGCACCGAGCCCACCGAAAAGTGACACTTGCCGGGGCTCCTCAAGCAGTACTCGATGATTTGCTGCTCTCTATTCCGCACCTTAAACACACGTTAATAGTGTTCTCCCAACACGGTGCACACCCCCGTCCGCCATTGGGCTCAGCCCGTTTAGCTCCTTTTTCTCTTTCGCACAGTACGTCGTACGCGCCATGTTCCTATTCAGACAGTCTATGCAGTTTTTTTTTTCTCCCAGTTTAGGAACCATTCTAGAAGGTTTCCTCTGTTTTGTACGACGACTTTTGTACGTTTTTCCTTTTTTTCCATTTTTTTACTTTTATTTTTTTCATCATTTTTCATATATTTGTGATCTTTTTCAAAATCATAATTTTTTCAAAATTCGAAATATTTTTCATTTGAAACTATTTTTTTAAACAATTCAATTTCGTGAACATTTTGTCAACTCAGCAAAAAAAATCAAATTTGTGAACGTTTTTCAAACTTGTGATTTTTAAAATTCATGATTTTTCTTTCAAATATATGAGCTTTTCCCAAATTCCAAACTTTTTCAAATATATGAACTCTTCCCAAATTTATGAATATTTTAAAAATAAATGGTTTCCAATTTTTCCCCACATTTCGCGAACTTTTTCAGATTCTCGATTGTTTCCCGAATCCATGATTTTTTTTTCAAAACCTAACTTTCTCCATTTTTTGTCTTTTGGAATACCAATGGTTAATGGTCGCTAGTCAATAGTCGACTGGTCAACGACCAACCGTTGACTGATTAATGGTCAACTAGCGACCAATCAACCATCACTCGATCGAAGGAAGCCAGTCGAGCGGCCGAGAAGCTCGACCCACCGGCTCATGCAAGAAGGAGCGCGTGAAGGCCAGTTTGTTAACTGGCGTAGTGGGTGCCGACTAAGAGCATCTCTAGAAGACCCCGAAAAACTTTAGCAGACCCCTTATAACGGGTCGACCCGCAAAATAACCGTCAGTTTACGGTTTCGCGCTGAAAAAGTGACCCAAACAGACCCGTAAACGCGTCCGGCCCTTCAAATTTTTCAAGGGGCGCGTTAAATTGGCCCCTCCGACCCCCGAATACACAGTTTTCCGCCCTGCCCCGTCGAGGTCCTATCTCGCGAAAGCGGTTGGCGGGAGGGACATTTCAGCTTGCGCTTGTTCCCCTCCCCATCCCGCAGTCACCCGGCACCGCCGCCGCATGCCCGCGCCTTCGATTTCGGCCATACCCGCCGACGGAATCACGTCGCCGGCCGCTCCAGACCCTGCTCCACCGTGCCGCTTCGCCGAGCCGCCGCCTTCCCGGATTCATCGAGTCGCCACCGCTCCCGGCTCGCCCTCACCCCGGATCCGTCGAGTCACCACCGCCCCCGGCCCGATGCCGGTCAGTCTATTTGTGCCCTCTTCTAGTTCGACCGAGCAATCGATTTGGAGATGACAATCCGTTCATGCGAGCTCGGGTTGCCATTTTGTATATGGATTTGAGCCCTTGCGAGCAATTTTTGCTTGAGGATTCGTCCTTGTCCGACGACTCGTACATAGAATCGCTGCTCGAGAGCCAGATGGTGGTGGTGGTGCTCGTCGTGAAGGATCACGAGGACCGAAACTGAAAGAGACGTTGAGGATCGACTGTCGGTCGTCGTTGCATCCCTTGCAACCGCCATCTTGGGAACGAGATGCTCATGCAAGACTACTTCGCGGACAATCTAACATATCCACTGCACCTCTTTTGGAGAAGGTATCGAATGCATCGATCCCTTTTCATAAAATTATTGCAAGCTTGCAAGGCAAATTCTCGGTTTTTGCTCAAAGGAGAAACGCCGCGGGCTTGAAGGGTTTTAGCGCATATCAAAAATCTCGGCAGCTATGTGAGTGATTGCATATGGCATTCCAACTGACTATGCCGACGAATATCTTCACATTGGCGAAGATACTAGAATTGAGTTAGTGTGTAGGTTCGCCAAAGGGATCATTTGCGTCTTTGACCCTGTCTATCTTCGTGCACCCAACGAGGAAGACATAAAAATGTTGATGGCAGCAAATGAGAGACGATGTTGGCCCGGTATGCTAGGAAGCGTTGATTGCATGCATTGGGCTTGGCAAAACTGCCCGAAGGCATCGCACGGGCAGTATTGTGGCAAGTCTCCTGATGCAACAATTGTGCTAGAAGTCATAGCATCCGAGGATTTATGGATTTGGCATTGCTTTTTTGGTATGCCGGGTACTCTCAATGATATCAATGTGGTGCAACGGTCTCATTTTTTTGCTAGACTTGCTAGTGGTGATGCTCCTGCTTGCAACTACATGGTGAATGGGCATGAGTACACAAAGGGATACTATCTTGCAGAGAATCAAACCCCCCAAAACTAGGAAGCATATTGAATTTGCGAAGGCACAAGAGGCTGCCCAAAAAGATGTTGAAAGAGCCTTTGTGGTTTTGCAATCAAGGTTTCCTATTGTTCGTGGTCCTGCTCATTTTTGGGACAAACAAACCCTGAAGAACATCATCACATGTTGTGTGATTCTTCACAACATGATCATCGTAGATGAGAGGGACATGAACTTGGAGTTCTTCTATGACAATGTCGGTAGCCGTGTGAAGCCATCTAGAAACCGTGACCGCATACAAGTATTCCTTCAGACATACTAGCAGATTGAAGACGCAAACACCCACTATCAACTTTAGGAGGATCTCATTGAGCACCATTGGCAAAGGCATGGGCAGTAATTTCTGACATTGTTTCATCCATTTTATTCATTTCATTTAATTCAGGTGTGATTTGTATCATTGTTGTATTCACGACAATTCTTTTATTGAATTATTACTTTAATTTGGTGCTTTAAATAATTATTGTAATCTGGATGATTGTTATATTATAATTTGGGTGATTGAAAGATTTTTATTTTACCTTATGTTTAATTTATAATTCTTGGTGTAATATGTGACATATGAGTCAAATTCAGCAAATACCACTTGTTTTGCCCGCTCGCGGGGGTCGTGGCCGAACAGACCCCGCATCGCGGAACTATAAAACTGAATACTCGCAGAATATTCTGTTTTACAGTTCCATGATGCGGGGTCTGTTCGGCCGCGGCCCGTGTTAGCCCGCAAAACGTGTTTTGCGCGAACTGTATACGCGCGATAAGGGTCCACGATATAAGGGATCTGCTAGAGTTGCTCTTAATTCAACAAGCTGTAAAACTGAGGGTCAAAAAAGGCATTTTAAGGGTCCATTTTAGCTGTAAAAACGAACCTAAAATCAAATTTTCTTCAAATACTGAGAAGAGCTCCTTCCTCCAGCCCAGCCGGCGCCGCCCGTTCCCCTAGCCGGCCATGCCAGCCGCACCCAGCCCCATCGCCCGTCGGTCGCACCCTGTCCCTGCCGGCCGCGCCCCGTCGCCACGTTGGCTGCGCCCAGCCCTGTCAGCCGCTCCCAGCCCCACCGATCGCGCCCCGTCGCCCGCTGGCCATGCCGCGTCGCCCGCAGGCTGTGCTCTGCTCCGTTGCCGGCCGCGTCGGCCGAGCAATGCCCCTTTGCCGGCCGCGCCGGGAGGATTTCGGCGGCCAGGCTGAGGTCACGGGAGGCCACAGCGAGGTCGAGCTTGTCTGATTCGAACCGGCGGCGATCGATTCTGGCGTCCAGCGACCTTTTTCGGTGTACGGTGATGAATTCCAACGAGTTTTCTGGCAGATTTCGGCAAATTCCGCGCAGCGTGTTTGCTCCGACAAGGTTTGACCGGTATACGAGGCACCCTCGGTTCGGCCTTCAAACCTTCAAATATAATGGTCTCGGGTGTGGATTTTCGGTGCCCTTTAAAAAAAATACGGGTTGGACCACTTTTACAGTATGTTGTGCACACTTTTTTCGACCAAAACCTTAAAACGCAAAAATATAAGTCTTTGACCACTTTTAAGGGGTCTGCTAGAGATGCTCTAGGAGCACTCATGAAACAACATGTTGTTCCGATGTGTTCTTTGATCTTCTCACGTGTCATTGTGATTTCTCTCCCCGTCTCCCTCATCTCTCGAGACACCTAGCAATCTCCCGGATCCATCCTCGAATCACACATGGATGGAAACCATGTGCGGGGTCTCTCTATTCGAGCTTGTTGCCCCTTCTGGTTCGTCCCTTTCTCCATTCTTCTCTGATCGTTTGAGAATCTCACTACTGATTCACTCTATTTGGATCAAGGTTTGGATTGCAGCCCAAGTTAAAGAGGAGGAGGGCATAAGTACACAAAGATTAGAGGAAGATGATAAATTTTATGTCCTAAGCTCGAAATAGGCTTTCGCCCAAATTTATAGGTAAAGCAAGCGCGAAGTTCATACAACATGTCAAAGTACAGTAAGCAAATAAAGAGACTACTGGGGCAACAACTCAAACACACTCAATAAAATAAAAGAAAAAGGAAAAAAGGCCACCAAGTCGTTGATAGATCGATGGTTGTGAGGTGAGACAAGGCGGCGTGCCGCGACATTCATTGCGCCCATCATGCTACCTAGCCAATCATGATCTCGCTGCTTAGATAGCAGGTGCTAGTGCTAGGTCAAGGTTGCGGGCAGCGAGTGCTTGGCCGCCCTCTCGGTGACACTCGACTCCAGCGCCATCACTCCTGACTTGGAGGGGCCATGCCGCTCGCTCTAACAGGAGGCACGGGGCAGTGATGGTTGTGCGCGACGAGGAGTGCGGCCCTTTGGACCAACCACAAGAATGTCGAAGGATGTCGTGCTTAGCCCCAACTAAGGTGGAGCAGGAGTAGCAAGCACCGTTATTGGGGATCCTAAGGACGTAGAGTGGTGGGGACAACGACCGGAAGTAGTAAACCACCTAGTAGAGCATGGAGACGACGGAGGCCTAACCTCCACCCCGCACCCAGCGAGTCATTGTCCCTGTCCCCATCCACCCGGACGGGCAAGAGGGTGGGTGGGGGCTGAATGGTCGGGCCATGGAGGTGGTTGGATACCACCAAGAGAGTGCAAAAACCCTCCACCTGCAGCAACTTCGCTAGGGCACTCCGACTCAGGTCCCCTGATAACAGGTGGATACGGCCAAGCAAAGATTCCTGGGGTGGAGCAACCGCAAGAGATGTTGCACTGGTAGGGTGTTGGAAATATGCCCTAGACGCAATAATAATTTAGTTATTATCAT
>CBMN010752618.1:0-21562 GCA_000582825.1 Hordeum pubiflorum
TGGATCTACTCCCTCTCGTAGCTGTTGATCTCCATTGATAGATCTTGGGTGTTCGTAGNNNNTTTTTTGTTTCCCATGTAACGTTTCCCAACACATGATTATATCCATGTTTTACTAATACTGCATTGGGGGAACAAAGATGGCTAGGTAGAGCAATAGAGACATAATCCACATGCTTTTATAACAAAGGATGATGATCAGATGGCCAACATACTATATCTTCTGGGGTTTATTTGATAAATGTCACTCAAATTCTCGTGATTCCGAGAAATGCCACTGCATTTTCAAAGTCCGCAGTGGCATTTTTCAAAGTTTGCAAAAATTACAGTTGCATTTTTTAAAGTTTGAAAAGTGCAGTGGCGTTTCTCGGAATCGCCAGAATTCGAGTGGCATTTGTCCAATTAACCCTATCTTCTGTGCCTAATAGATTTCTCAGTATATCTATATTCTCCATAGTTTGGGTATGCTAAATTGCTAATTCCTGTTTCCTACATGGCAATATCGTTGTCCGATGATTTCACAGGTGTGATCAGTCGACTACTCGGTTGTCACTTGTTGTATTGTTCAAAACGTGATACAATTGGACTAGTGTTTATACAGGTGAACAGATTCCAGGACTATTTCTACGAAGGTGATTTTAGTTTAGCATTCTTTTCTTTCCAAATAACGCCTTCATGTTGTGGACATCCAGGATTCAAAGAGAACAAGATTTTTTATAAGAACTTTGAACTATTTCTTTGGGAAACATGCAAATGCGTAAAAAAATATGCAAACGATATTGTTCTCCAATGGAAGTCTTCACGGAAGTTGATGGTGGAAGTTTCAGTCGAGTAACTGTTCCAGCAGCAAAACATATATGGGCTGATTTTTACTAGAAATTTTTTGCGGGTGATTTTTACTAGAATTAAATGCTTATTCTCACCCGCATATGAGAGCAAATGTGTCCATGATACCATGAATGGTCAACCGCACTCGAAGAAGTCAGATGGTACGCATACGTGTCCCGTGAGTGCTTCTGTAAAAGCAAATGTGTAGAATATTATTAGCAGCCTAAAACTAGATCCTTAATTACTTGATTAGTTCTAATGAAATTATATTAAATACTTGTAATACACTAACCTCTCTAAAATGCGCATGTATTTCAAAGATGCCTATGTTCATCATAACAGTATGCACCGAAGAGAAAGGAATAGTTTCACTCCTGATGCCTCCTAATCCTAATATGCAATGGCCATGTGCATGCATCCTCACACAGACTATGATTATCACCCAACGATCACACTAAAATAAGATGAGTTGTGCAAGCCATGTGGAAGCGTGTGTGTTACTTGTGAGTACCTCAATGAGTTGTCTGATTTATACTTGGAGTTTTGTCCTAGCTAGGTGATAAATTCTGGTAGGTAGTCTTGAGTGATTGTTTTCAAAAAAAAATCACTGTCATCTCAAGAGTCTACAAATAGTATGGAAGATCAGCTTAAGTATTTTTTTTATCATGTTTATTTGTCGGTGTGAACTACTTTGATTGGAAAAAATCCAAATCCCTAGAGCTTCATTTGATTGGAGAAGCGCTAGGATGGCAAAGTGTAAGACAGCTGGTGCATGTCAAATTGAATTAATTTTTCAAATTATAACCCAAATTTTATTTTATTGAAGAATTTGCTTGATTAACTTAGCCATATAGACTGAACATGAGTCTTTCTACAATCAAAATTTAATATTGTGGTACAGATCATGTACTACTCGAAAATATCTTTTGCACCAACTGCCCAGGTATGTTATTTTTTACTGATCATGTTGATCCAAGCCACAAACATCACACAAACCGCTAGCTTAGATTATTTGTTGCCTAGATAACTTGGAAGCATTGTCTTTGCCGAGGAGATGCACTTTTCCCTAATCGTGCTGAAGTGGGAGATGACCTCTGTTCGGCAGGCACTCCTTGACAGCTTCGTCGACGTTGACCTATTTGCGTTACCCTTGTCCAATAGCAGTGGCAATGTAAACAAGGCCAAAATTGTGGCGTCCCCAAAGAATTTCTTCTCTGTGAGTACAAAATTGTCTATAAGAACATAAATGAGTGTGTCCTTATTATGCTCGCAACTATTATTAGGGAAACATGCATATACATAAAAAAGAAGTGCTTATACATAGTTTATAATGTGATATTTTATAGCAATTACATTTCTCGTGCTCTTTTTTGTGCTTTGCAGGTTTTCTAAAGCTTGGCAATGAAAGCGTTAAAGAAGTTGGAACTTTCAGTAGAGTGACTATTCCAGCAGCAATACAATTTGGCGTGACTCAGTCACCCACTATATTAATATATTATGTTGTTGCAAAGGCTATGGCTCGTTACAAGTCCATTTTTTTCTTTTTCTTTTTGCAAAACTCAACCAAGCCAAGACGCAATGTCTAGGCCGTGGTTAGATCACTCAACTATCTCATGATCTTGAATGGAAAAACGGCTAAGTGGTACAAACCATCACCATGTCGGCCAGATGCAAGAATGAATGCACCGTTGCACCACCGAGGCATGGATGACTGGATTGTTGAAACTCGTCGTTAGGATCGATCACATCAAGTCACGATAAACACGCATGCCAAGAAACTGGTAGTCGAGGGTACATCTCGTACCCTTGATAGTTCTCTTTATTTTTTTATTTCTTGTATTCTCAACTCACGGCCAGCCATGTATATATACACGAACTAGGCCTACCTAACCATCTCAGACTAGTCCTAAACCTACACGTGTTAGGATTTGACAGTACAAACCGGACTCAGCCTAAACGGCAACTTAGCTGGTCGATCTAGTCCAAACCGGACTAGTACTGCTACTAACTCCTACTCACGTAAGGAACACGTGACAAGCAAAAACCCACTAGTGCTACTACACAGCAGCCAGCTAAGTTGGACCTAATTAATCTAAGCTAACATGGATGAAAAATGCTTCTCATTCTTTTTCACATAAAACCAACGAAAAAATTAGCACGCTATTTCGACGTTTTAGCGTCGCTATAGCGTATCTGGAAGGGCCACGTTACGTTTTAGCAATTTTGCTCGCTATGGCGCTATTCGCGCTATAGCACGCTATTTCGACGCTAAACAAAATAACGTTGTAGCGTTTTAGCATGTATCACACAGCAACCCATCAGGCAACGGCAACGCCGCATCGCATCGGCCTAGCTCACTCACACTCTCTGTACCCCTCCCTCTCTCTCCCTTTGACGCAACACATACAACATAACCTAGCCCACTTGTCATCTATTTCCCATGATCTCGTAACTGAGGGCGGCAGCAACATTCTTGACTCGTGTGGGAAGCGGCGGCGGTGGTTCATGAGCGACAAACGGCAACAACTTCTCTTTCTCCCCTCTCCAAGTACTGACGTCGAACACACCTCCCACTCTAACAAAACAGCGTCGGTGTAAATCACACCGTCCGTGCCGGCAAGTCAGCAACTGATGCTTCTCTGTTTAATTAGTAGTGTTCCCTTTCTTTGCAAAGTAGGAGTGTACATGCCTTGAGCCTAACTCTCGTATGCTTCTTTGTCTAGTTAGGAGTATTTTCTTTCCTTGCAAACTATGGAGGCCTTAATTTTTGTGATATAATTGACATTTTTATGTAAAACGTTATTTTTAAATATAGCACGCTATAACTTGTATAGCATTTGAAGAAGGGCGACGCTAACATGCCATACCATGGTGGTAATGCTGGAAATCTCCCAGCACGCTTGTCGAATGTATAACTAGGGATCACACGTGCAGTGATTTAGCAAACTTCTGACCACCAATCCTATCCTAAGTAATTTGTGAAATAATTCCGCACGAACTATCAATTTTCTGTCTTCCAGCGCATCATGCACGATGTCGACAATCCAGCTACACAACGGCGCGATCACGGTCGTCATCATGGACTTGATACGGACGGGATGCCGTGGAATGAGCAGGGAGCGTCGCGCTCTAATGCACAACAATGTAGGAACACTCAACTATTTTTGCATGAGACCCAGAAACTGTACTATAGAAGCAGGCTCTAAACAGGGAGCAAGGATATCCCAGGCATCGCGATTGTACGCGAGCACACCCTAAAACAAGACCAAGATCACATATTTGTGCGAGACATGCGTACCTGCAAAAACAGGTTTGCACAATACTGTTAGCATCCTTACTTGATCACCTCTAACAAGGTAGGAGTATTACGTATACACTAACCTCTCTGGATCACATATGCATCTTGGAGATTTCTACATTGACCCTGACAGTTAATGTGCAAAATAGTGCAACCGTTTCATTCCCAATGCCTCCTAATCCTAATGTGTATTGGCCAACTCTAAAATACAAGACGACTTGTGAGATCGGTGTGAGTCTTTTCTAGGGACTGCATGTATAGAGTTGGCTGGCTTATATGAGGTATTTGTCATAGCAGACACATTTCAGTAGCTAGGTAGTCTTGAATGATTGGTTTCTTTTGCATGTCAAGAGTTAATAAAGAGTATGACATGTCCATGTGAGTTTAATGATGATCTCACTATATTTTGACCAAGAAAAGATATGTTGCGCATGAAAAGTGTAGGTGATGATCATAACGTCAGCTGTAAGATTTATTCACTTGTGTACAATAGAGATAATGATAAGAGCAAGTATAATAAGGTGATGCAAATGGGTTATACGAGTTTAAATATTATTAGTTTTTAAGTTGGAAGAGATAGAAGAGGAGAGAGAAGAGAAGCAGGTTAGAGAAAATATAATTACGTGATGTAAGCAACCAATAAGAATTTACATATTATATTTTTTCTTAGTTCAAGGAGAGGAGAAGTGACATGTTACATTAAGAGCCAGATGTAGCACGGGCTCCAAGAAACTTTATAGGAGGGTGAGTTGGGTCATGTATAACTAAAGTACATTTTTTTCGCGCATGATCACAGCCAGAAATACTATAAAGACACAAGTAATGATCATCGCACCAGTAATCACGCAAAAGAAGTAGCGGAAGAAGTGTTGATGATGGTCGTTGATTCTTGGAGCTAGGTTACACCTTCCATTCTCAGGAATTCCTCAGGAATGATTTGTCGATAGCAAGAAGCATAATGTGTTGCCTCGCTCGAAGTATTTAGCGGATGTGTCGAAGAAAGACGACACCTCTGAGGTACGCGTACCGATTTAGAGGTACTGCAGCACTTCATGGACCAACACAAAGAACCTCAAAGAAAACTAGGGGGATATAGATCACCCTAGTGGGGTACAGAGAGGACTTAGGGCAAGGAGATGGGCCTCCAAGGGACTTGTGTACACCTTCGTGTGCCCCTCCCCACCTATATATAGGCGGAGGGGCCAAGGGGCCAGCCAACATGGTGGATGGACTTTTCTTCCACACAGGTAAATCCTCCCACGAGTTGTACTCCTCCCTCACCTTGCCTTCCAAGTATCCATAATGATTCCGGCCCACTAGGGGCCTTCTAGAAATTTTTGGAAGGTTATGAGACCTTTGAGACTCTTGCCTTTCAATTGTTTTTGGGACCTTCCGGGACACTCCTGGGATGTCCTGGAACACTTTTGAGATAATCTGGAATACTTCTGAAGCCCATTCTCGTAGTCTTCATTATCTCCTGGTTTTCTTACATACTACCAGTCATTAGCGTGTAACCCTATAGATTAGATAATATGTGTACATGTCTGAAACACCTTCTGGCCAATAATTATTAGCGCAATCTGACCCCCAAAATAATTCCCATCCATCATAGAAGATCTTTACGAAAGAGCACGTTATAGTTTAAAGTTCGTTTTGCTTCATGCTAAGTTACAAATCCGAGGGAACACTTCTATGGTATCCCCCTGATCGACACTTTTATAACTATACCTTATTATTTTTATTACCAGTTTGTACTCTTTTCTCATTCTTCTATTCTGATGTCCCCGTGACTAACACCTTAGTCACTATGCTTGTCCAAGCGATGATGGACATCCTGATACCGAGTGGACTCGGAGTGTATCTCTCCATGCCCGGAGGAGGAAGTCTTGGTCTTGACATATCGAACACCACAACATACTTTTCGGTATACCCAAAAGTCACCATTATAATAACCCAGTTACGCCGAAGTTTGATAACCCCAAAGTAACCATCTGGTATATATATGGGTTAAGGATACTTTCATGGTCCAAGGACAAAAGTAATCGTTAACACTTTATACAAAAATACCGACGACATACTAGCGATGTGATCTCACAATATTTGATAAGTTGGGTCTATCAACATCATTGTTAATCTATTAATGTGTTCTCGTTATTTTTAGCATCCTTATTACATTAACAATGTCCATGGTGAGAAAAACAGAACCATAAAAAATACATGAGCAAGTCCAAAGACCTGACTTGGGATATGCTTGATGTGTATCTTTGCACACATGCAAATAGGTTTTCCTCTGAATCTCATATTTGAGTACCATTGCAATTATACCATAGTATTGCAAACTTAATTATGAACATATAAATAAAATAATAATAACTTTATTATTGCCTCTATGGCATATTTACAACATCTAGATGCCATTGCAACAACATATAGCCAACAACTAACTATACTATCAAGAGCTAGGTGTAGCACGGGTGAAAGTGCATCTAATCCCCAAGGTGGATTGTGATTATTCATGCCAACATATCTTGATGAACTAACTATGCTTCAAGTTTATTTCATGAAAAGTTCTGAGATAACTATTCATGCCAACATATCACGTTGGGGTTAGCTGGGTGCAATGTTTGAGATATTTTCTAAAGTATTATGGCATGTGGATAACTCATCATTGTATCCCAATGTATTTCCTAATTTGATTGCACTTTTGGAACCCAGGTTTTTTTTTTTGCATGACTATGTGAAACTAATGTGTCCATTGGCTTACGAAATAATACTGTATTGGTAAGAAGACACAGAAATAAGGAAATATTTGATCCCTCCATCATGGAACTTTAGTCTAACTCGAATGTCTTACTTTTGAATCCAGTAAGTTGTGCCAATTATATGTATGCGTGATAGACCCTCTTGTGCATCCTAAAATAGGTGACGCGATCCATTGTTTTCGCCTTTGAAAATCAGCATTGCAACCATTTACCTCATTATCTATTTACATTACCAATCCAAAATTTCTTCATGACCTCTCAGATAGAAATATAAAATGAGTAGCAAGTAAAAACTAATGTCATGATTGGCGCTTCTACGGCATGGCACGTGTCCTGCTAGTACTTCTATATAAAAGATGCCTTGCTTTCTACCATGTTGAATATATACCTAGGTGTTGCTTTCTGAACAATTTTGTATGCCCTCCTTGGTTCTTATTATCTTTTCTAGACAGTAGCTTCCAAATCGACATGCATGGAGCCATGTGTAGGAACGAGATGAATGGAAAATAAAAGTTACACATACGTGCGTAGCTCTAGAACTTGAGAACAAGGATGGTCCTATCAAACTTTCAGACCAGAATTCAACCATATTTGAAGAGTTTATTAAAATGCATTAACAAATTCGGCATCGACCAACTCACGAGCAGTTCAAGAAAGATCTGATTGAGCATATGTGGACAATTAAAGGGGGCAATAATGTTGGAATGTAAAATTTGCACTTATTAAATTTGAACTAGTCCTGCATGCGGCTATTTGAATGTTTGTATTGTATGTACGCGGCTATTTGAACGTATCGGCTCTATGCATGCGGCTATTTGAACGTGCGGACTGTAAAAAAAATTAGGGAGGCCGGACGTATGTGGTTAGCGTTGGATGACGGCCTCACGCATCCGTGTCCGCGGACTGATTCCCTGTCTGCGAATGAATGCGGGAGAAAATTTGCGTGTCGCCGTTGAAGATGCCCTTGTGATCTAGCAGCATGTGGCTCTCGTCTTTGTCCTATAACAGAAGCTTATAGGGGCATCCTTTGAGGCTCATGGTGACTTATTTAACCAGCTAAACCATATATAGCATAGAATGCGGTGATTTGTCACTCAATGAAAGTCTCACCATGAGCCCGATGCGGGGTTGGGCAAGAGCCTGATCCAAGGATTTTTTTTTCGTGAGCTAGTTGTTGCCTCCTAGTCTGTGACAAGTCACCACTGTAGAAAAAAAGGATGAACATTGTTTGAGTTAATATGCAAGACCTTCTATTTTCTATAGTTTCACCCACAAGTATTCTTGTAGTTTCTATGTGATTCACTAGTCAATCTTCATTTGACAGAGGAACCAAAGTTGGGACCCTCAAATACCGATAGTTTACATTGTCTGTGGATAATTATAATCTACTTTGGTTGCCAACATGCAAATGTGTAGGTCATCACCCTTATGCACGGATGTTTTGTGGTCACGTCTTAATCACATGAATGCGTTCATTTACTAGCTTCTTGTTTGACAGCTTGCTGAGATAAGAGATGTTTTTGTTTCGTCTTTTGGATTTAGAGGTTATATACAAGCATGAGAATTATCTTCATGTCACAAAAGTAACTTCTCTTTGTGTACAAAGAGGACACAACAATATGCTTTGCACGCCCCATTTATGTTACAAGCATATGCATGTGTACACCCAACCATGGATTGTATCTATGTACTCCGTTATTTTGGGAATTTTAAGAACTTCTATGGTATGTTTAATGTCGTCGTCGTCTGTAAAAGGTAGACGAGAATCCATTTGTGTCCATGAAGAGGAACTTCTGCGGCACACCCTCTATCCACAACATATTAGCATACATTGTAACGTGACAGATTAGATGATACTATTATGAGTAGTTTGTTAGTTTCCGTTAGCATCCCATAGATCTCCTTATCTTCTGTAAACATGGCTAAATCTCTCTCTCTCTTTCTTCTCTTCGAAGATGTAATCTATCTCAATGTATGCGCTGCAAGGATCTACGGCCTTGCCTATAAACATGCACCACATTCGCTCGCATCGAGGTAAGACGTTTACAACCATCTTGACACGATAGATAAAGAAAGTAATAAGTGAGTATTCCAGTTGGGTTCCAAATATTAAATGCTTGTCTAGAAAATCCAATCGGTTTTTGTATTTATAACAATATATTTTCATGAGTGTTTATTTATATAAATATAAAATATCAAATTTGTATGTTGGATACCGGTGTCAATATCCAAGACATGAGTGAGGGAGTGTCCTACTCTAACAAAACTGATTTTAATTCTAAGAACCATTTCTGTAGATGAATACATTTGCTGCAAAGAACTTAGTCCGGAAACGGACATTGACCCGTTTGTGGGTGGAATAAGCGCCTCGTTGAAGGCCTCGTCAACATACTCGACAATGACTAGAGACTCTTAGGTGGCCTTTCTACTGTGTGGGAAGCACAAGCACCTTCTTGTGGATGGGGTTGTGCTCTAACAGCAAGTCGCTCTTGTTGGTCATGTCCATTCAAAGAAGCTTCTACAGAACTGCTTTGAGGCGCATGATGACTTATATAACATGTTAAACGATACATAGTATATAGCACGATGAGTACTTGCTCTCTGAGAGTCTTGCCTAAACATTGTTTGAATTAATATCCAGATACCTCCCAATCTCTAGCGACTCATCTGCCGGTTGTCGTGCGGCCTCTATGTGAATATTGGTGATCAATTACATATACATTTCACTGAATTCACGCCTCTTCTCTTGTCATGAGTGGGAATTGGATGATTTTTTTTTTAGGGAGGGAATTGGATAAACTTTGTTTTTATGGGTGGGATTGGATGAACTTTGCGAGTGACTACCAACATGGCCACATATGTACTGCCTGCACCGTTCTGGCCTCCCCAGCATGGCCCCCAGTTTAACGGTACATTTTCCTTTCTTTTTGAGAAACACTCAACAGTACAAGTAGCTGGATCATGTTCAACCCGCAGCTTGATGGAAACCGACCAAATACTCACCCGTATTTGACCCACTACGTACAGTTGGTCCGGCCCAATTACAGATTTGCCACCACCACCACCACCACCACCCCCCCTCTTGCCGGTTCAGTAAGGTTCTAGAACATTCCCAAATGGTTCTTATTTTTTCCTATGTTATCATTTTGGTTTTTTCTGAGGATTTATTTTTCCATTTTAAAATTCGCGAACATATGTTGAAATCTGGTAAAAGGTTCAAAATTTGTGAACTATTCTAATTTACGAACATTATTACAAATTGGAAACCTTTTTAGAAATTTGGAAAATTAATACATGAACATTTATTTTTTATTTGCGAATATTTTTAAGTCATGAACGTTTTCTAAATTCATGAACATCTTTCCAAGTAGGGAACATTTTTTGAATTCACGAACACCTTTTGAACCAATGGACAATTTCAAATCAACAAAATAATCAATACATGAATAGTTTTCTAATTAGTGAAAAAATTCCAAGTTCATCAATAATTTATGAATTATTGAATTTGCAAACATATTTCGTATCAGTCAATACTTTTGAAATTTGTACGGATTTTTTTGTAGTAATAAATGAAATTGGAAATCATATTGAATATAAGACTTTTTCTTTATTTCACAATACTTTTTGAATTCATGGACGTATTTTGAATTCAAGAATATTTTTTGAAATTTAGACTAATTTTAAATTCTTGATAAAATCAATTTATAAACCATTTTTGAATTCATGAACATTTTTAACATTTTGGACCAACCTATTAAGCATAAACTACAATGATCATTCTATGCATTAGCTAGCCTGTTGTCACAACATGCACGTAGTGTATTTGACTTTTTTTTAGGGGACGTAGTGTATTTGACTCTTTGTTTACTTATTTGATGCATTAAACGACAATCTATCGTCTTTTGACACAGACAACGGAGAAAAAACGATGCAAATGCGTAGGCCCATTTAAAGAGCGAACCTACGACATTGCATCCGGTTTAAGGAGACCCTGTCCTGTTTTTTCATCTTATTCTTTACTTTTTTTTCCTTTTCTTTTCTTTTATTGTTGGTTTATTTCGAATTTTCTTTCCATTTCCTTTTTCTTCTTACAAAGAAATCTATAATAACAAAAAATAATGTTTAGAATTTTTGTATATGTTCCAAAATTTGAATAAATATTTCAATTTTAAAAATGTTCGATTTTTATAAATTGTTTTAAAATTTAAGGATAATCATTTTTAAAGTACAACAATTCGAAAAACTGTTTGTGTATTCAAAAGAATGCTCACCTTTAGAAAAAAGTCGCAATTTTGAAAATATATTCAAGTTTCCATGATTTCTCAAAAATCTGAAAAACGTGCAAGTTTTACAGAAATGTTCACTTTGTCACAAATGTTCGCAAAATTGAATATATCCTATGATCCGTACAAATTGTAGCATCTTTCTCCATATCAATTGTCTCAACTTTAGTACTGAAGCTGCGGCAAGGGATCAAAAATTTCACACTTTGTTTTTCAAAAAAATGTGTTAAAAAATAAAAAGTGGACAATAGTCGAGACACTTTTTGGATTTTTCTCAAAAAAGTGTGTTTTCCCAAACATAATTTTCTTTGTTTTCATCCTATACTGTTCGTATACGTGGAGAACATTTTTCTAGTACATGGTTTAACATTTTTCATGTACAATTATATATTTTTTAATACATTTGAATATTTATCTATACATATTTTTAACGTTTTTTCAAATGCCTGATTAACATTTTTTGAATACATGGTCAAAAATATTTCTATAAACATTTAACATTTTCAAATGCTTGATTAAGATATTTCAAATACAGGTTTAACATATTTTAATACATGGTCAACATTTTTTATATACAAATTTATCATTTTTAAAATGCTTGATCAACATTTTAAAAATACTTGTTTAACATATTTCAACCCCTGATTCGATATACAAGACGGCATGATTCGGGATACAGGACGGCTCTGATGAGAAGTTGCTCCCACGTGCTACACATCGTGCCGGCCAGAGCACGGTTGCGCCGCCGAGGGGATGAGGATACCTTCTCCTTCGTTTTCAGATGAGGCACATCCTATCAGCGAGCATAATGCGTAGACCAAGACTCTTTACATCACAGCCCACATTTCCACGATAGCATGAAGGAAATAGACCACGGGGCGTTTGGCAGCCAAGAGCCAACCGTCCGCCTTTGCGTTTGTGAACACGCCGGCATTTCGTCGACAAAAAACACAAAGCTCCGGACATATGTATATATGTAGAGTCTGGTCAAACTGCAGGAGACACTTTTGCGGCTGTGAGCGTGCGTGCTCTTCTCGCTGCGTGCGTAGGCTAGCCTACTTGGTGCACTACCTAGGTCTAACTCTAACCCATTTTGGCAAACGATTTCCACACGCACGCACGCACCTTTGTTCGTGCGCGTAAAGCCGTAAAGCTGGATGAACATGATATAGCACCAAGGCGACCTGCGCCTTTTACCCGTTCACATCCGAGATTATGTATGTGGTGTTCTGCCGATTTAGATTTCAGCCCGCACTAGCCGTAACTCTCTCGGTTGCCACAAAAACACGATCCCTGCCCTAGTCCACACGCATGTAGGTTTTGCTCAAGTTCCATCTCAGTCTCAGTCTCGGTGGGATGTCGTAGTGGCGTGTGTGCGTTGCGTGATATATACTGTGATCCTGCTACCTTGACTTACCAGTGGGCAGTGGTGCTGGTGAACACTGCTGAAAACACCTCACATACGTACGATGTGGGCATGCACCCAGACCGGACCAGTGGTAGCCATGGAGCGAAAGACTTCTAGAACGGCCAACATCTAGCTAGCTCGATCGACGACCAGTTAATTTACTCCTATATGTGGCATTTACTACAGTCGTTGGGACTTACTGTTACCAAGTCTGAATTAATATCTGCTGGTGCTATATCGTCAAAAAGCTGCATCCAGGGCTTAACGATGTTACCTACAGACTAAGCTTTTCCAGAATTTTAGCCAGCCGATCAATCAGAGATATCCGCTATTGGCACCCCATAATTCCAGGAACTATGCGGTTGGCAAGAACGTCAGCACAAACACGTACTTGGCCTAATAAAACCAGCGAGCGGTCTAATAGTGAAATTGCACTGCTACTCGATGGAGATTAAAAATGGGTGTGGCTAGATATCAGTCGACCGAGACTTAGCGAAGTCCCAGTCAAACGAGTGAACATATAAACAAAAAAAATGGAAAAATGAATCAAATAAAATTCAAATAGATCTTTATGTAAAGTCTCACGAATATAGCATCGACTGAGACTTCATTAAATCTTAATGGACTGAGATTTAGCAATCTCGATTAAACTTATGCGGGCGGAAGCATAGGTCCAGCTTGACCTGACCGTTGCGTTTGCAGGAGGCGGGATGACTTGACTCGAGCACTGTCAGTCTGTTCATCGCACGCTGTCCCAGTTCCAAATTAAGACAGCCTGTACGTCCAGGCGGATAAGTCAAGAACACGGGTGGGGTGTAAGTGTGTGCTTGTCTAAAACGATATAGCTGTTCTGCTTGACGAGGATGACTCAACTCCTCAATTAACTAACAAAGAATTGCAGCCACTACCCATACATGCTTGACCTAGTACACCTTACGCAGGGTACTTCTTTGTTTGAACCTTTTTTACATAGGGACTCCATTCACTATGTAAAACACGTTCAAACAATCGAAATCAACCCCAGTTCAGTAGAAAGAAGTTGTTAGGGTATCTCCAACAGGTAACCCATAAATTTTCTCTCGCATCCGTGGACACAGAAGGGAACTAGCCCGCGGACATGGATGTAGAAGGCCGTCATCTAATCGTAACCGCCTAAATCAGGTCTTTCTTTTTTTATTAAATTCTGCATGATCAAATAACCGCATACAAAAGGTATAGACTTTCAAATAGCCGTATTCAACAGTAGTTTAAATTTTAAAAACAAATATTACATCCTAACATTGTTTTTCCCTTCAACCGTCCACTGATGCTCAATTAGATCTTCATTCAGCTGCTCGTGAGTTGGTCGATGCCTATTTTATTGATGTGTTTGAATAAACTCTTCAAATATGGTCAGGAAGTTGAATAGGACCACCCACGTTCTTAAATTCTAGAGTCGCAGCAGCATCATCACCCTCATCCTCAACGATGATGTTGTGCATGATCACACAACATGTCATCACCTCCCACAAGGTCTCCGGATCCCATTGTTTAGCAAGTCCACGAACAACTGCAAAACGGGCCTGTAGAACTCCAAATGCCCTCTCGACATCCTTTCTATCTGCTTCTTGTCTTTGGGAAAAGTGTGCCTTTTTCTGTACAACTAGGTTAGAGATGGTGCTGACAAAGATAGCCTACGAAGGATAGATATCGTCGACCAGATAGTATAGTGTCAAGGAGGAGCATTTTCTTCCAGTCAAGCTCGCAAACAACAGTTATCTCTGCATCACATTGATGTCGTTTTGAGACATGGGCATGTCAAACAAAGCGTGCCAAATCAAAAGATCTTGTGATGGGCTTCAATAATTATGGTGGGCTTCTTAACATAACCCTGATATTGGTCTTGTAAAGCCTTCGGGCAGTTCTTTCATTTCTAATGCATGCAGTCAAGAGATCCTAGCAAACTTGGCCACCCCCTTACTTCTGAGATTGCCCAGAGCCTCTCGGTGTCTGCCAAAGTTGGTTCTCTCAAGTACTGAGGTCCGAACACCTCGACCATGGGAGTTGCAAACCTAACCATGGCATATTCGCATGTGCTCTCGGACATCTGTAGGTACTCGTCGCATGAATCAGCGACCATGCAATATGCAAGCATCCGGAGTGCGGCCGTGCACTTCTGGTAACCAGAGAACTCAATCATTCCTAGAGCGTCCTTCTTTAGGATGAAGTAGTCATCATAGGACCGGACGCCATGGTACACATGATCGAAGAAGTCTTGCGCATCCAGAAAACACTGACAAAAATGGTCAGCGAAGAGTGCATCGGGGCCAAAGTAGTCGGCCATCAGTGTCAAATGGCTGCGCGCCCTGATGCAATTGAGCACTCGATGACCCTTGATCGAGCCCTTGAAATTGAGAACATGCTCATCCGCACGCTCCGCATCTTCAAGGACCGCCTGCATCATCGCCATCGGAGCACTCCTCCTCGTCCGACGAGTAGTCGGAGGACTCAACATACTGCTCGTATGTACTCAAATCGGAATCCATTGCTACAAAGAAGAAGGGAAAACAATTTTTAGCTCTGACGATTCATCGAACAGTTGTCAGGCATGGTGAGTATAGCAGCAGCGGATGGTACCTGGTGGGGCGGACGGAGGATAGGGATTGAACGGCGACGGAGGAGAATTGGGGTGGAGCCCTGCTAGAGCGCTGGAGGTGACAGAGACATAGAGTTCCGGCAGGGGTGTGGCATGGCGGCCGGGGTGGTGGAGCGACGGTGAAGGCAAGAGAAAAAGAAAGAAGAAGAGAAAACGAAGAGGATGAAGGTGCGGGGTGCAGGAAGGGTTTTGGGTGGGCCTGGGTGTCGGAGTACTACGTGTCTGGTGTCCGGACTCCCGCAAAGCTTCCCCCTCTCCCATGTTTGTCTTCGTTTTGCGGCAGAAAACGTGTCCGGACCGCGCCGCAGACCGATACATGCTCGTGTTGGATGATTTCGACGGTCCGGACAGCGCGATCCAAACGGACGCAGGCGATTTGCACGTCCACCTTGGAGATGCCCTTAGACCCCGTGTTGGATGAAGACTACCCTGTCAGACCAGGCGTGATACACTGCGGACATGGGTGTGGAGACTCCCGGGGCGAATGGTGAGGCGATCTCAGATGCGCCCAGCCATACTCCGCAGGGAGGTCGCGCGGAGGCTCAGACACTCCGATCTGAGTGTCTGGTGGATGGCGCCGCGGAGCGGAGGGGTCGCGCGGACGACCAGACACTGCTGCCCACCCTGTCTGATGGGTCGCGCCAGGAAGACGCCGCTAGGCGGAGGGGTCGCGCGGACGACCAGACACCGCCGCGTCCTCTGTCTGATGGGTCGCACCAGGAAGAGAGCGAGGGACCCGAGGGAGAGGTGCGGCGCGAAGATCCACTTGTGCTGTTGTCACGCGATCCGGAGACCGCCGGAGTGTCACCGCCGCACAATCCGGAGGAGGTCCATCGGATCTTGCCGCCGGTGGTGGATACACCGCGAAGATGGTACATTTCATTCTCGGAGATCGGAAGATGAGGAAAGAACAACGAAGGAAAGAACAACGAAGGCTGGCGGCAACAGACGTTTCGAGCATGGTTCATCAAGTTCTGGTGGTCATGGATTTGAAGGGAACCGGTGGCAAGGGTGGGATGAACGTGGCTTCCGCCCACCTGCCGGGAACTTTGTCGAGGGAGCATCTGGACCGCAGTTCGGGGTCCGTGCAGGAGCTGGCCGAGGAGGTGGGGGCAGGAACTTTAGGCATACCTTCCCACCAAGGAAAACGGTGACGACATACCGGGCAGCTGCAAACAAGGGAGGCGCTGATGACGCAGGTTCAACAGAGGCGGCAACATTGCCAGAGGCAGCAATAGCGGCTGTCAAGGCATTAGCGGACGTTACCGTGCCTGCTGCCGGTTCTACAGATAATAAAGATGCTGCAAGTGACAAAGGTAGTGACAAATCTGATGCTATATGTGCCAACAAGATCGCACGAAAGAAATAGAAAATGTGTTGCTATAAATGTGGAGAGCCAGGTCATTTTGCGTCTGACTGCAATGCCGTGTTATGTGACTTATGCCTGAAACCTGGACACAAAGCTGAGGATTGTCCCTTGTTGATGGCTACTAAACCCACTGTGATGATATATGGATGCAGTGACAGTAGGCTTGTGTTTTTTGAAACCCCAAATTCAGTCACGCAAAAACGTCTCTGAGGTTCGCCGACCAACGGCTTAGTGAAGGTTTCGCACGGGACGTTGACAGCAGAGCAGGTGGCTCAACAGCTTAAGCGGCTTGTGTCGGAGTCTTTTCATTGGTCTCCTATCAGAGTTGAGGAGCAGGTATTCCGGGTGGAATTTCCCAGGAGGCAGGATCTTGATCGATTACTAGAGTTCGGCTTCAGTAAAGTACCCGACACTAAATGTCTTCTAGAATTTGATGAATGTAAGAAGCCATCAGCGAAAAGCAGGAAGCTTGATCACATATGGGTTCGTCTCACAGGAATGCCAAAGGAACCCCTTAATGATTTACTCTTGGTTTGGAGCTTGGGCTCTCTGATTGGTAAGACAGTGAAGGTTGACATGACTTTCACACGCACCCATGGGATTGCGAGATTGATGGTTATGGTTCTACACGTAGAATATGTGCCAGATGAGGTTCCATGGACCTATGACGGGTCGGTCTATGATTTACAAGTGGAAATTGAGTATGATGTTGTTGAGGAGACACACGACAACAATTCAGATGTGGATATGGCTGATGGCGGTGATGGTAATGATAACCAGGGGTTGGACGGTTAGCGGGGTGTCAATGGAAGCACACCGCAACCGAAGAAAGAAACTCCTCAGAAGACCAAAACAAACGCATCTATAGGTGCGGATACTTCCGCTACTCCGATGGCTGCTTTACGCTTCGGCTCTTTTCAGGTGATGTCGGCGCCAAGTCACCTGTGGGGTGACAGGGTGGAAGTAGAGGAGGGAGAACACTTACCGGACCTGTTGGTTTCGGATAACAGACAGACAATTCTACCAAGAAAGATTCTTCATACCTCGAAAGGAATGGCTCCAGAGATGGACATGGTTGCGTCGGGAAAATGTGGATTGAATATTGAAATCGTTGTTACGGCTTGCGAGCAGGAGGCTCGCCCAGCACCGGCATCATTTTCGCTGGATGTGGAGGACACTGACCAGGAGCAGGGGGCTCAAATGGTCAGCTCGGCCACAACAATTCTGCTGGCTTCATGCGGTCCGGTATTCCCCTCGCAGGAGGAGTTGGAGGTTGACCATGAGCAGGAGGATTCTATGGCCCGACCGGTCTCACCACGATCATCAGCTTCCAACCATCATGGAGCAGCGATGATTGCACAGCGGGAGACAACAACTGAAAGGGTGGCTGCACAAACGGAGACACATGAGGAGATCTTGGTTGGCACAGTTGGGGGCATGGCAGGAGGTCAGGGCCCAACGTGTATCACCACGGAGGAGGTTATCACTTTTGGTAGGATTCCAGATCCTAACACCGGTGACAGGCGTGTCAGTCACAGGATTCAGGGCCAGGCTGGTGCGGATGACCTGCAGTTGGGGCGTGCTATGAGAGCCGCCAAACTTCGAGATGTCGAGGCAACTACAGGTATGTCCATGAATACTAACAATTCTATCCTAAATTTTTCACACCATGAAATTATTGATAAAGCCAGCAACTTAGGGATCTCTCTTGGTAGCAATGCTAAAGAAGTCGCCAAATCTATTAATGAACTATTAGATCTAGAAACTGATAGAACCATAGACATACTTCAAAATTTAGCAGCAGTGAAACCCATGGATGAATCAGAAATTAATAACTTACGAGTGACAATGTTACAATGTTTGTGTGAGGATTTAATCCCAAGGTCGGGAATGGAGGATGAAGAGGAAGAGGAGGAGGAGTCGGTTAGGCAGGGGTATGTGGCTCCTATTAATCCAACGGAGAGCTCCGTCTCGGGGTATATGCTTGTGACTGAAGAGTCGATGCAGGATAAACCAAGTCATCCCTGGAAGAGGAAAATATATCCCGCATCAGCAGTACATAGAAGTGCTCGAGTGAAACAAAAGAAAAAATTCTATGATGAAAAATGAAAGGAATCTTTTGGAACAGCGGAGGTCTTGCAGACTTGGCTAAACAGAGGTTCCTGGCGGAGGCATCGGTAGAGCACAAATTAGACTTTATGGCTTTACTAGAAACAGGAAGAGATAACTTTACTCCACAGTTCTTAAGGAATATTTTTGGTGGGGTAGATTTTGAGTGGCATTGCTTACCACCACGACGTCGTTCCGGAGGGATACTCTTGGAGGTCAAATGTGAAACATTAGAAGTTCTTAATGTGGAATATGGTGAGTTTACCGTCAAATTTCGAGTGAGGTCGAAAGGTGATAGTTTTCGCTGGGCTTTAGTGGTTGTTTATGGGGCAGCTCAATAGGAGCTCAAATCTGAATTTCTCTCAGATCTTGTCAAGATTTGTGGAAATGAAAGATTACCAATTTTAGTGGGTGGAGATTTTAATATCATTAGAAGACGAGAAGAGAAAAATAATGATAATTTCAATGCTAGATGGTCGTTTATGTTTAACATGATAATTGAGAGTCTCAACCTGAGGAAAATTGAACTCATGGGTAGACAATTTACCTGGGCGAACTCTTTACCCGTTCCAACTTACGAGAAGCTGGATCGGGTACTCACCAGTGTGAAGTGGGAACAGAAATTTCCCCTTGTAACGGTTCAGGCTCTACAGAGAGTAGTGTCGGACCATACTCCACTCCTTGTTGACTCGGGGGAGGTGACACATGTGGGCAATAGAAATATCTTTTCTTTCGAATTAGGGTGGTTCGAGAGAGATGGTTTTTTAGAATTAATAGCGAATGAATGGGCCAAAGATACTGGAGGGAATTCTAATATGGACAAATGGCAAAACAAAATTAGACACTTAAGACAGTTCTTGAGGGGTTGGGCCAAGAACCAAAGTGGTCTATACAGAGCAGAAAAGTAAAGACTGATTCAAGTCATTAATGAATTAGAATTGAAAGCAGAGGCATCAGTTCTCAATAATTTTGATCGGAGTACGAAGAATGAGGCTGAGGAAAAGCTTCGGACTTTACTCCGAGAGGAATAAATTAAGTGGGCACTAAGAGCTAAGGTGTCTACGGTAGTACGAGGGGACGACAACACACAATTTTTTCACATGATAGCTAATGGGAAACGAAGAAAGAAGAAGATAATTAAGCTTGAGCAGGATGAGGGTACAATTGTGGGACATGAGAACCTGAAATTGTATATCTCTGAATATTATAAAAAACTCTTTTGAGCCCCGGAAGCTAACTCTGTATCGCTAGATGAGAGCGTCACAAAGGATATCCCTCAACTCAATGATGAAGAGAATGAGGTGCTTTCGGCCCCATTTACCGAGAAAGAGGTGTTGGAAGCAATTATGCAAATGAAACAAAACAAAGCTCACGGACCAGATGGGTTCCCAGCTGAGTTCTACAAGAGATGTTGGCATATTATTAAAGATGATTTGATGCCCATGTTTCATGACCTTTTTAACGGGCAGTTACAACTATTTCATTTAAACTTTGGAACAATCACATTGCTACCAAAGAAGGAGGGAGCCATTTGGATTGAACAGTTCAGACCGATCTGTTTACTTAATGTAAGCTTTAAAAAATTTACTAAAGTTGCAATGAATAGGTTGACACACATAGCCCATTCGGTTGTACAACACACTCAGACGGCTTTCATGCCTGGTAGACACATCCTAGAGGGGGTTGTTGTCCTACACGAGACGCTTCACGAAATCCACTCCAAGAAACTCGATGGAGTCATCTTCAAGGTGGATTTTGAAAAAGCTTACGATAAAGTAAAATGGCCTTTCCTTCAACAAGCATTAAGAATGAAGGGATTGAATGAAGCCTGGAGGAACCAGGTGGAATCCTTTGTTCAGAAAGGTAGTGTCGGGATTAAGATGAATGATGACATGGGTCATTATTTCCAAACACATAAAGGACTGCGACAGGGGGATTCGATGTCCCCGATCTTATTCAACATAGTAGTTGATATGTTGACAGTCCTCATAGGACGCGCTAAAGAGAGCGACCTAGTACGAGGGCTAGTTCCACATCTTGTAGATGGAGGAGTGTCCATCTTACAATATGCGGACGATAAGATTATTTTCATGGAACATGATCTAGCAAAAGCCCGAAACATGAAGTTAATTCTGTGCCTATTTGAACAATTATCAGGACTCAAGATTAATTTCAAAAAGAGTGAACTGTTCTGCTTTGGGCGTGCCAAGGAAGAACAGGATGCTTACAAACAACTATTCGGTTGTGAGATGGGATCTCTTCCTTTTAGTTACTTGGGTATCCCTATTCACCATCGGAAACTCACCAACAAGGAATGGAAGTGCATAGAAGATCGGTTTGAAAAAAGACTAAGTTGCTGAAAGGGCAAGCTTATGTCTTATGGAGGTCGGCTTGTTCTAATAAACTCAGTGTTGACAAGCTTGCCGATGTTTTTATTATCATTCTTCGAAGTACCGGTAGGGGTAGGGAAAAGACTTGATTTCTATCGATCTCGATTCTTTTGGCAGACTGATGATAGTAAGACGAAATACAGACTGGCTAAATGGGATATGATGTGCAGACCCAAAGATCAAGGTGGATTAGGAATTGAAAATTTACAAATTAAGAATAAATGTCTATTGGGCAAATGGTTATATAGATTATCGGTGGAGACGGAAGGTACGTGGGTACAAATTTTGCGTAATAAGTTCCTACAATCCAAGATCTTGGCCCAAGTTACAGTGAAACCTTCAGACTCACCATTCTGGAAAGGCTTAATGAGGACAAAGGAAGAATTTTTCCATAGAGTCAAGTTTCACATCGGGAATGGTAACACAACCAGGTTTTGGGAAAACACGTGTGACGGTGTCCTGGACTAGGGGGTACTCACCA